>AFRA01000033.1:0-86309 GCA_000223055.1 Claviceps fusiformis PRL 1980
AGTATAGTAAAAAAAAATATAATAATAATAAAAAAGGGTATTATACTTAATAAAATAAAAGGGGGTAGTATAGGTATATATATTTACTCTTTTTAAATATAGTAATAAGTAAGTTAATAAAAAAAGCTAATATAATGAAAACTAAGTAAATAAATCTTAATATATAAGTATTAATTATTTAACCTAGCACTATACTTTAAATAACTAAATATTAGTATAGTTAATACTAGTTTTTAATAAGTAAATAATAGTAAAATTAATAATAAAAATAAATATAATAAATATAAAGGTATTTTATTAATAATGAACTAAGGTTAGGCTAATAAATAAAAGAATAATATAAATAAAAAGCTAGTAATAATAGTAAGTATAGTATATTTCTTTATAATATATAAAGTAATAGTAAAATAATTATATAAAGCCTTAAATAACTTATTTAAAATAACCTTTTTTCCTTTATTATTAAGGGCATTATAAATAAAAATATAAAATACCTTTATAGCTTTATTATAATAAATAGCTATTATTATTTTATAAGTAAGGTAGTAAAGAATAGGACTTTAAGTAAATATAATAATATTTCTTATATAAATTAATTTCCTTTTTTAATATTCTTTATAAAAATGCTTAAGGCTTAGTATATATAAAAATAAGCTATTATTTACTATATAAAGAATATAGAATAGGTATTAAATATTTAGCTAGAAAAGATCTATAGGGGTATATAACTTATTCTTTAAATTACTTTTTATTTTATAATAGCTTAAAATATAATAATTATTTAAAAATAAAGAAGAAAACAGGGAAGTATTAGTAATAATAAATATAATTTTATAACTTTAATTTTTAGAATAAATAAAGTAATAAGGATAAGACAGCTTATTATTTAGATTTAATAAATAATAGTAATAAATTATTTATTAATATTATAAAAGGTATATAAAAAGATATTAAATAATAATAAAGAATAAATAAGTATTAATTAATATTTAAATAAAAGGCTTAATATATATAAAATATTAATAATAAAAATAATAATAGAACTATATTTATAAGCTTAAAAAAGCTAATTAAAAGATTTATAGTTAATATCTTAAATATAATTAGCTAGTTAATTTAGGATTTTTATTTAAATTTCTATTTTAGGTTTTATTTTATTAATACTAAGCACTAAATTAAAGCTAGCTAGGATATATAGTTCTACCTAATAGGGCGTATTATTTATACCCTAATAGTATTATTATAACTTAATTATTTATTAACTATTTAATAGCTAGGGAATAGTAAGGTAGGGGGCTATATAATAAATTTAAGCTAAAGGCTTAAATCCTTAGTAAAATAGGAGAGAAGTATATAAGGAGTATATAAGGAGTATATAAAGTAACCTACCTTACTTAGAGGGCAAACCCTATAAGCATATATTATATATAAACTAAACATATAGTAGAGGGGGGTAGCAGCCTTTCCTTCCCCCTTATAGATAATAATAACTTTATTAACACTAGATTGCAGTCGCCATCTAGGCTAGTCCATAACACTTAGTAACTAAATATAAGGTACTTATATAGTATTTTAATAGCTTTCTTCCTTAGTGTTTTTAGAATCTAGATTTTTCCTTTATATATAGGTATAGTAGAATATTTTAGTATATATTTTTTAAGTAAGTTATCTCTATATTCTTTTATTTATTCTAGAATATTATTATATATAAAGTGCTTTACTTTAATATATAATATTATATTAATTAATTATTATTATAAGCTATTATTAAAGTTTACTTTAAAGAGTTATTTTAACCCTAAGAGTATTTTCTTATTATAATTTACTTACTAACTTAAGGTATTAGCTTTACTATTTTTAAACCCTTTTTTATAAATTACTTTATAGTTAAATTTTAAGAGGTACTTTACTTAGCGTACTTAATAGGCATTTAATTATTATATTATAGATAAATAGGTAATATTTTTATAATTTATGTATACCTTAACCTTATAGTAGTTCCTAAGAAGCTAGTATTAAAATTCCTTAAAGGTATTAATAATAATAAGGAATTCTTTATTATAAATTAAATAGTTAAGTTCTATAGTATATAAATTTTTAAAATAAAAAGCAATAAAATATAGTTTTCTTTTTTTATTTTATTAACTAATTTATACTTTTAAAGTAAATTTAAAGGCATTAGTTTCTATTAGAAATAACTGAGGTGGGTGCTGTAGAGCATAGCTTACTAAGGTAGTGGGCTCAGTAAGCGTGCACGTACAGATCCACTGCTCTGCAGAGCAGAGCACTGCAGCAAGCTATAGTTAGCTAAATCTCACGTGAAATAGAAGCTTTTGCGTTACTTTTAGCACTATCTAATTTACTAAAGAATTTATAATAAAAATATCTAATATCTTATATCTAATATCTAGCTTTATAGGTATGTGCAGCTAGCAAAAGTAATTCTAATAGTCTATATAGTTAGTAGCTATAAGGGGGTTTTTTACTTCCTTCCCTTATATACCCTCTAACCTTATTAGTAAATCCTAGTTACTGGCTAGATTTCCTAAGCTACTTTTTATTTTCTATAAAATTTATTTATATAGGAAAATGAAAAAATAGACTTATAGCTATATAAATTAGCTGCTAATATACTTAAAATTAGTTAACTTAGTAAAAATTAACATATAACACTAAAAAACTAATTTTTAAATATTTATATAGAAAGAAAGCCTAGAATTTAGCAATAAAGAATTTAGTTTTAAAACTTTTTGTAAATTCGTTCTTATTAAGAAAAATAACAAAAATATACATTATAAGGTAGCTACCTTCCTTAATAAAGCAGCTATTAGCTAGCTTAGTTATATCCTTCAATCCATTTCTCTATATCTTTACTAGTTGCCTTATAAATCTAACCTAAAAGCTAGACCTACCTTATAGCTATTAGTATAACTATATAGCTATTAAAATAAGTAAAAAAGGTAAAAAAGTAAGGATTTATAAGGACCTTATAGCTATAAGCCTATATACATAGCTTTTAGTTAGAATTCTATAGTTATGCTGCCTATACGTGCGTATACTTGCTAGCTTACACTGCCTTTACTAGCTAGTAAAGCCCCCCTATAAAATATTTCTATAAGCACTATAATTATAGCACTAATAGTAAGGAATCCCCTATAAATAACCCTATTATTTTTAATACCCCCTTTAAAGAAGTATTAGGGCTAGTTATTATAAAGCGCTAAAGGCAAAAGCAAAAGAAAAAGTTATATAAAATCTAGGAAAATTCTAAAATAAAAATAAATTATAGAATTATAGAGCCTAAAGTTAGGGCTTTAGGGTAAATAACTTTTTACTATAGTAGTGTATAGTATTTCATAAAGGAATTGCTATTAAAAGCAGAGACCTTATTCTTTCTTTATTTTTATAATTATTTTCGATTTTTTAAGTGTTTTTTTATATTATTTTTGATTTTTTAGGTGTTTTTATAGTTATTTTAGTGCCTTTAGTTAGGTATTGTTTTAGTGGCTTTAGTAATAAATTATAGGGGTTTTAGGCCTATAAGGTCTAAGAAAATAAGGTGTATAGGGCTAATAAGGGGCTTTATAAGCCTATTAGTAGGTATTTTCTTAGTATTTAGGTAAGCAATCTTAGCTAGCCTTTTTAATACTAATTATTAATTATAGTAAAATTTTAGAAGGGTATGCTTAGTATAGCTATAAAGAGTAGAATTATAAGCAGTCTTTATAGCTCCCTAGTTATTATAAAAAATCTATATAAGGGGTTTTATAGGTATTTTTAGCTCTATAAAAATCCCTTTAAGCTACTAAAGCTCCTGGAAAGTCTTGCAAATAGCGTTAAACTTTACTTCTATTATTAATAAGGCTATAGTGCTAGCCTTCTTTAATTTCTAGCTAATTAGGCCCCCTACTAGCTTATAAAGATAAGTATAAGTAGATTTAAAAGAGTTTCTATCTTTAGCAAAATCGCTATTATAAAATCTAACTAAGCTAGAGCTAGGACTAGCTTTAGAGGTTTTTATATTATTTATAGGGATTAGGCTCTTATAAATAATAGCTAATTCTTGTATACCTAAAAGGTATCTTAGTAGGTTTTTAGCAGTATTTAAATACTCTAAATATAGGCTAGCTAGGGCTATTAAAAGCCACTATAGCATAAAAGCAATATTAAGTCGTATTAATAGCATAAGATATATAATAGTACTAATTATACTCTAATATTCCTTTATATCTTCTTTAAATATAAAGGGCTTATTAAGTTATTATTTTAAGACCCCTAGCTACAGTAGAATTCTAATAGATTTATAACCTTTTAGCTTAAAGCATACTAAGGCCTCTAAAATATACTGCTTTTAATATATTTATAGGACCCTATATTTTTAATTATACTAAATTTAAACCCCTAGGAAAAATTCTATAGGGCCCCTATCTTTTATAGGGTAAGCTATATAAAGAGCTTTTTTAAGCTCTTTAATATATTATAAATCTGCCCCTATTAAAAGTTAATTATTAATATAAGTTATAATAAAGGTATATTTTTTTAAATTATAAAATATAGTAGGGTTAGAGATAAAAGGGTTAAAACCTAGGTTTTTAAGGACTAAGGTTAGAGTCCACTGCTATTCTTTAAAGCTTTACTTTAAGCTATATAAGGATTTTTTTAGTATAATAACTAAATCCCTAGTAGCTTTATAGCTAAATGTTTTAGCTAGCTTAGCTAGCTATAGATTTTATTTAAGAAATTTAATAAATCCCTGAAAGATTTATATATAAATAGTCTTTTTTAGGTAGCTATTAAAAAAAGCCCCTATAAAATCTACTTACTCTATTTCCTAGGCTTTTTAAGCTACTATAGCTAATAATATTTACTAGCTAAAGGGAATACTAATAGTAGTAAAGGTATTTATATAATTTAAGCCTTTTATTTACATAAAACCTTTAGTAATAAGTTAGGCCTTATATTTTAAAGGATTATTTTTTTTATTCTTTTTAAGCTTTAAAATAAGCCTATTTCTTAATACTCTTTAGCCTTTAGGGATATTTTCTTTTTCTATAAATTTAAAAGTGCTAACCTTTAAAAGTTACTTAAATTCACTAAAAATAGCTTATAGCTATTATTTTTTCTATAGGCTTTTTAAAGCTTACTTCTAAAACTTAGGCTTAAAGCTATTAATAAGCCTATTTTCTTTAGCCTTTAGCTATACCTTATAGTAGATTTCTTTAAAAAAATCTACTAAATTAATATCTATTTTATCTAGATTATCTAGTTAATTTTTATCTAAAACTAGGTCCCTAGGACTCTAAATTAAATTAGGCTCTTTACTAACTATTTAATTAAAAGATATTATAAGGTAATCCTTAATAAAAATACTATTATTTTAGTTATTTTCCCCCTTTAAGGAATTATTCTATAGAAGGTTCTAAGGGGCACTTAAATCCCCCTCTAAAGAGTTATCCCCTATAGAATACCTAGGGAGGCCTAAGTTAATAAGGCCTATAGATTCTATAATTTTTATAAAGCTAGTTTTAATAACTAATCTTTTAAAAGGAATATAAACTAAGTAGGTTTTAAAACCTAGGTTAGCTAATAACCTTCTAAGGATAGTCCTAAGGGCTAGTTTATAAGCTTTAGGTTTTTTTTCTATTAGAATTAAAACCTTATAATAAGAGCTAATAGCCCTAATACTCTTATAATTAGCAGAGCTAATTTCTAAGGTAATTAGGGTATTTTCTTTAAAATCTATAGCTAATAATTGTGCTAGGCTAGCTAGTTTTATAGAATTTACTATTATATTTATAAGGTTTATAATAGTAAAAATAACAGAATTCTATAAAAATAAGGGTAAGCTAGCCTAGTATAGGGTAGCCTATAATCTATCTATTATTATATAGATAGCCCTCTTAGCTAGCTTATTTTGTTTATGGATATAAGGGGAAGAAGTAGTGAATTTTATCCCCTTTTTTGCTAGCTATTGCTAGCAAGCAAAATTAACCTCTCTACCCTTATTAAAATATAGATATTTAGGGTAAGTACTAAAATTAAGCTTTAGGGATTTAAAGAACCCTTTTATAGCTAAGAAAATAGTAAGGCCCTCCTTATTTAGCATTAAAAATAGCTACTTATATCTAGTTTTTTAGTTTACTAGAATAAGGCATATAGGGTGCTTATTATAAGGTATAGGGCTTATTTTTACTATATTACCCTCTAGTCTATCTAAAGCCCTAGGGGGGTCTAGAATTAAGGTTTTAAAAGGCCTTTTAACTACTTTTATTTAATTATAGGTTAAGTAGTTAAAATCCTTATCTTTAACCTTAGAAAAATCTAGGATTTCCTTAGCTAATAAGCTAGTTTTCTTTAGTAATAATAGGCCTAGGTGCTCTAGCCTAATATACTAAATTCTAGCTAATCTTAGCAAATTTTAGTATAAATTTAGCTTAGGGTCTTCTATAAGGTCCCCTATAAGCTCTTTTTTAGCTACTATAACACTTTCTTCTTTAGCTCCCTACTAAGCCCCTTAAGAATTATAGGCCTCTTTAGGGGCTATTAGAGGCCTAGGGCTTATCTTAGTAGGATTTTTAGAGACTAAATCCACTAAAGCCTCTTCTATAATTTTTCTAAGGGCCCCTAATAGCTCTATATTAGAAGGAAATACTTCTATAAATTTAGATGCCTAGCTTATAAGCTTTAGTGAAGAAAGTGCTATAAAATTAGTGGGTTCTAGGTTAGAACCCTCTAATTTTTTAATTTCTAGGGCTTCTTTAGCCTATATAGGTTCTATAGAGGGAATTTAAACCTCTATAGGGTAGCTAGTGGCTATATAGCTAAAATAACCGTTATAGTGCCTATAAGGGCAACTAAAAGGAGCTTTTAAAAGGGGGGTATTAGTATTTTTAACCTAGATAAAAAATCTATGTTTTTTGATGTTTAAAATACTAATATAAGACCTATTAGCTAAGAATAGTGAATTCTTATACATATAGCCACCTACTAAATAGTGCTTTAGCCCACTTACTATATTTATATCTAATTTTGGAAAATATAGTGCATTTTATAGGACTAAGAGCCTATATTTATTAAAATTTTACTAATATAAAACCGAAAATTTAGCCTTTGTATATCCCTTAGGATAGATAGGACCCCTACTAATTATTATAGGCCTAGCTTCCCCTTTTTTATAAGGTGTGTAGCTTATAAAATATTCCTTAGAATTAACTAAGTGAACGGTAGAACCTGTATTATAAAGAAGAGCGTTTTTTATCTCCTTATTATAGAAATTAAAGGCTTTAGAGGATATTTTATCCTTAAGTTTATTAACTTTAATGCTAGCCTTACTAAAAGTAGTGGATTCTTTAGAATAAATACTAGAATTTTTACTAGAATTACTACTAGCACTAGGGCTGCTAGGTCTTTTATAGGGCTCTAAGGTACTTAAAGAAAGATTAAAATTTCCTAGCATAAAGGATCCCTCTTAACCCTTATCTTTATTCTTAGCCTTTTTAGAGGATTTTTTGCCCTAATTTTTACCCTTTTTCTTAGAATTAAGGTTTAAATTCCCCTTATTTTCTTAGGGGGAATTCTGTTTCTTTTTATTTTTATTAGTATATTTAGAGGTCTTATTTTCTTTAAAGCCTCTATAGGTGGATTCTTTAAAAGCAGTAGTGGGTCTATAATATAAAGCTTTAAATACTAAAAAGCTTTTATCCCTTTACTCTTCTAGTAAATTAGCTATAAAAAATTATAGATTTAGTGCCCCTATAAGGGCCCCTAAAGCCCTATTAGTTCTTATAGAAAAACATCACCTTTTAGCCTACTAAGGAAAAAGTTAACTTTAGAGCTTATAAATATTAGTTTACTTAGTTTATAGGCTCTATAAAAACACTTACTAAATTTAGCCTAGCTAGTAGGTTATTAAATAAAGCATTAAAGGACTCTAAGGACCCCTTATCACCTTAGAAATTTAAGCTATAAAATTAGTTATATAGGGTACTACACTATATTTTAGCACTCTAAGAATACTAGTGGATTAGAACACTATATACCTCTCAGGGGTCTTTTTACTAAATTATAGTATTTTAAGGGCCTTTAGTGTAGCTATCTCTTAAAAGCATAAGAATTATAGCTTAATTAGAATTACTAAGATTTTTAGAAATACTAGGATTTTCTAAGAAATTAAGCATTCCTAGTGCTTTAAATTAGATATTTAGGGCCTGTTTCTACTAATTAAAATTTTCTAGTCCCTTTAGCCTAGCCCCCTCTAGGAAGCTATAAACTCTTTTATTAAACTCTTTAATAATAGAATTATTAAAGGAATTTAAAATATTAGAGTTTTTAGGGCTTTTTTAAGTTTTTGTTTTATTAGCTTAGCTATAGGTTTTAAAGCTATAGCTAAAGTAAAGGTAATAGCTACTGCTAAAATTTCTAATTTCTTTAATATATTAAAAATATTATTATTTTACTATAAAATCTATTAGTTTATATACTCTACTTATAACTACTCTAGGGTAGGAACGCCTTAGCTAATTTAGCTTAAATCTCTTAAATTTATTTTTTTTTTATTTTATAAAAAAAAATTTTAAAAGTAGGAAATCTTCTTTTACTTTTTTATAGAAAGTAGTCTTCTAAATTATAGTAAATTTACTATATATCTCTCTTTTTTATAAAAGTAGGAAACCTTTTATATCTTTTTTTTATAAAAGTAAAGTCTTCTATAATTTCTTTTATTTTATTTATAAGAAAATCTTATAAAGTAAAATATTCTAATTTTTTATTAATCCTAAATTTTTATAGAAGTAGGAATTCTTTTATACTATATTTTTTCTTATTTTATAGAAGGGAAAACTTTTTTTTTAGTAAATTTATTCTTTTTATAGAAGAAATAAGTAGCTTCTATACTCTTTATAAATATAGTAATATTTTCTTTTATTATAGAAAAATTTAGTAAATTTTCTAAATACTAAAAGTTCTCTCCTAGGCTTATAACCTATTAGAAATAACTAAGATAGGTGCTATAGAGTATAGCTTACTAAGGTAGTAGGCTTAGTAAGCATATATATATAGATCTACTGCTCTATAGAGTAGAGTACTATAGTAAGCTATAGTTAGCTAAATCTTATATAAAATAGAAGCTTTTGCGTTATTTTTAGCACTATTTAATTTACTAAAGAATTTATAATAAAAATATCTAATATCTTATATTTAATATCTAGCTTTATAAGTGTATATAGCTAGCGAAAGTAATTCTAATAGTTTATATAGTTAGTGGCTATAAGGGGGTTTTTTACTTCCTTCCTTTATATACCCTCTAACTTTATTAGTAAATCCTAGTTACTAGCTAGGTTTCCTAAGCTACTTTTTATTTTCTATAAAACCTATTTATATAGGAAAATAAAAAAATAGACTTATAGCTATATAAATTAGCTACTAATATGCTTAAAATTAGTTAACTTAGTAAAAATTAATATATAATACTAAAAAACTAATTTTTAGATATTTATATAGAAAGAAAGCTTAGAATTTAGTAATAAAGAATCTAGTCCTAAGACTTTTTATAAATTCCTCTTTATTAAAAGAATAGCAAAAATATATATTATAGGGTAGCTACCTTTCTTAATAAAGTAGCTATTAGCTAGCTTAGTTATATCCTTTAATCTATTCCTTTATATCTTTACTAGTTACCTTATAAATCTAATCTAAAAGCTAGACCTACCTTGTAGCTATTAGCATAACTATATAGCTATTAGAATGAGCAAAAAAGGTCGAAAAGTAAGGATTTATAGGGACCTCACAGCTGCGAGCCCACACATGTGACTTTTGGTCGGAATTCCGTGGTTGTGCCGCCCGCGCGTGCGCACGCTTGCCGGCTTGCACTGGCTTTGCTGGCTAGCAAAGCCCCCCTATAAGATGTTTCTATAAGCGCTATAATTATAGCACTAATAGTGAGGAATCCCCTGTAAATAACCCTGTTATTTTCAACAGTTTCTAATTTAATAGGTTTTTAAAGGTTAAAAGTAATAAGTATAAGCTTCTTTAGTATAGCTTCCTTAATTTAATTAAAGGCTTATTATATTTAATTATTTTATTCCTAAGTAACACTATTCTTAGTAAGGTTATAAAGAGGGATTATAATTTACTTAAAATCTTTAATAAACTATTAATAACAGTTAGTAAATTTAATAAAGCTTTATACCTTTTTAACTATCTTTAGTTATAGCTAATTCTTTATAAAGTTAACCTTTAATTACTTTATTTTAATTTTCTTTAGTTAAATTATATATTTTAAAAAGCTAACTTCTTAAATATAAAACTTACTTTTTTTAGGTTTTATAAGGAGATTAGTATTTTAAAGTAATTATAATACCTTATATATATATATTTTATATTCCTTAAGCATATTAAAGAAAATTAAAATATTATTAAGATAGGCTACTATAAAAATATTAAGATATTCCCTTAGAATATTATTAATTATTTATTAAAATATATTAAAGGTATTAGTAAGCTTAAAAGGTATTACTAAATATTTAAATAACCTAAATTTAGTTTAGAATACTATTTTTTATTTATCTCTATATTTTATATATATTAAGTTATATACTTCTTTCAGATTTAGTACTATAAACTACTTCTTTTTATATAGCTTATTATAAAGTTTAAATATTAATAGAAGTAATATATAATTCTTAATAGTAATATTATTAAGTTATTAGTAATTTATAATAAGTTATAGTTTATTATTTTTCTTAGGTATATATATTATAGAATATCTAACTTTTAATATTAATATATAAATATACTCTTTAGTTAGTATTTTATTAAGGTATTTCTTTAAAGTTTAAAGCTATTTTTTATTAAGGTTATAAATTTTATAAAAAGTAGTTAAGGTTCTATCTTTAAGTATTATTTTATAATTTTATTTACTATATTATAAAAGTTTTATTTTAAGTTCTTTTTAAAAGAGTTTTGTATACTTTTAATACTTCTTTAAAATATATTTTATTTATTCTTTATATTTTTTAAAGCTTTTAGTAGTTATTAAAAGTTTCCTTAGTATATTATTTAAGTATATAAAGTCTTTTTATAAGATAGTAATAACTTTTTAAATCTTTTTATATACTATATATTAGATTTTATAATTTATTTCTTATAGTATATTCTTTTTAGTTAATACCTTAGTTTTAACTTATATATTATTATTACTAAGTTATTATAAAGCTTTATTTATACTTTTAAAATCCTTTAATACTATTAGCTTATAATTTTATTTTATTATAAGTAGCTAGTTTTTTAATTAATTATTAAATTACTTTTCTATAGCTATAAATATTTTAAAATAAAATTATAATTTAATAAGTTTATTATATTAAAGGTAATAACTTTTATTTATTTAGGGAATTTAATATTAATATTAAGTTTTATATTAATTATACTATTATTATAGTTAAATATAGTTTCTTTAATATTATATAGTATATATAAGACTTATTTCTTTTTTTATAAAGGTTAGTAATAATTAATAACTTTAAGTAAAATATAATTACTTATTATATTACTATTTACTAAGGTATTAATATAATATCTTATAATTTTAGCTTTTAATACTATTTTATTACTTTAATTATTATTAATAGTATATAAGGTTATTAGGTTTTTTTTAAGTTATACTATAGCTTTATTATAGTTAATATTCCTTATTTTTTATATTTTATTTAAAGGTTATTATAATTAGTATTTCTTTTAATATTTTTAGGTTTTCTTCTTTAATTTATCACTAAATTATAAAGTATTACTTATAGTACTTATTACTTTTTACTAGTTTTTTAAAGTATTTCTTTATATATAAATACCTAAACTATTATTAAATATATACCTTTTTATTATAATATTATATATAATTAAATTTATTATAGTTAATAGTGTATTTTTATTTATATTAAAGCTAATTTTATTAGGTATAAAGGCTAAAATAATACTAATTAGCTACTTTATTAAGTAAGTACTTAGGGTAGTGTAAAATAAGGTATTATTAATAATTTACTAAATTATATAATAGTATAGTTTTATTATAGCTTTTAAATTTAAGGGTTATTTTATTCTTTAAAAAGTTTATTTATTATATTACCTTTTTAAATATATATAGTTAATATATATTTATCTTATATAGTTAATTTAAAAAAAGGGTTATTTAGTAGTTTATAAGTATTTTTTTATTAAGAATAAAAGAGATTATTTCTTAAAGATATTATTATTCTAGCTTCTATTTATATAATTTATTTTAAAGGTATAGTATATTAGTAGAAACTCCCTTAATTCTAATAAAATAAATTCCTTACCTTACTTTTTTTAATATATATACTTTATAGGTAATATAGGTATAAAATGCCTATAATATTTATATATAGTTAGGGTTTTATAAAGAGATATATAAATTATTATTTTTATATTCTTTAGGTTACTATTTATATTTAAATGCTTTTATAAATTCTATTATATAAATATAAATATAATGACTTATTTCTTTATTATTAGTTAACTTATAATATTATACCTTTTATACTTATTTAAAAAAAGGGTTTATAATATAGATTAGTATAATTTTATTATTTATAATAGTAAAGGTATATTTTTTTAAAGGTTTAGAATACTAATTACTTTCTTTTTTATTATTAAAGTAAATAATATATTTATTATTAAAGTATACTATTTAATTTAATTATTTATAGTTTTCTTTAAAGGTATTAAGTTATTATTCTTTAAGTACTAGCTTTTATTTTATAGTATTAAGTTACTTACCTTTTAGTACTAATTTCTACTCTTTCTTAAGTTTTTTATATTCTTTTATAAAGTAGCTAAATTTATTATAATTATAGTATTTTTTGGTTTTCTTAGGTTTCTATATAGTATTAAGGTTTATTTTTTTTAAATTTATAATATAAGTATATATTATTAGTTTTTATTATTATTATTCTTAATTAATATAGTTAGTAGTATACTTTTTCTTTTATATATTTTAAGTATTTTTTTCTTTCTTTTATATATATTATAAGTATTATTTATTATTAATTTTAATAACTATAGCTATATAATTAATTAAGGTTTCAAGTATATTTTCTTTAAAGAGTTTATTTTTTATTTTTTTTTTAAATCTTTTATAAAATATAAATATTAAAGGTTTATTATTTTAATTAAATTAAAAGGTAAGCTATTAAAATTTAATAATATAATTTATTATAAATCCTTATTACCTAAATTTATTTATTTATTAAATAATAGCTTAGCTTTTATTAATTATTTTAAAGGCTTTTTTAATAACTTTTTTAAACTTATTAAAATTAAAGAAAATAATATTAGTTTTATTTTTATTTTTATTATTATTATTATTATTAAAATAGTTTTATATAATAAGTTTAAACTATATAAAAGTAGTTTCTTTAAGGTATTTATTAGTATATAATATCTTTTAAATTAATTTACTTAAAGCTTAAAAATAAAAATAATAATAAGTTTTAAGCTAAATAAAAAAGCTTTAAAGCTTAAAAATAATATTATTATAAAGGCTAGAGTTTTTAGGTTTAAGATTTTATTTTAAACTTTATTTATTTTATTAAAAAATAAAGAGTTTTTTTGTATAATAACTAAGCTATTAAATTTCTATAACTAGCTTCTTAATAATAAGTTTATAAAGGGTAGAAATAAGTTTTAAAGTAAAAGCTAGGGTAAATATAATACTAAATATTACTTAAAGTAATATAGTATAAATCTAAAAAAGAGTCTTTAATATATAATAGCTAGGGTTAGGTTTAGTTAGAGATTTATAAAGTAGTTAGGCTAAGTAATAAATTTATAAAGTTATTAAAAACTAGCTAGTTAAAATATCTAGAACTAAAGGGTAGCTTATATAAAAAGAGGCTTTTTTAAGCTTATAAGAAATATTTAGTAACTGCTAAGGGAGCTTATAATAAATATATAGTGATCGGAGGCGTAGCTCACTGCATATATACAGTGAGCGCTGTGCGTGATATGATTGGTTGAGCCATTGATCGGTGAAAGGTTAATCCGGTCCGTTAGAGTGGTCCGTAACATGTACGGCTTCTTTGACTCCGTCGAAATACATATACTATATACCATACTCTCGGTATATAAATAGAATTACCTAAGACTCTTGGCGCCTTAGCGCAGTCAAAGCGACGGGACAATGTTACCATGTTTGGAATACCCGTGCTTGTGTACCTGTTGGGTTATTACACGGCGGTGAAGGGTTCCATTCTTGAACTGTTGTACATGTATGTTTATTTATATGTTTATGTATATGTACTTGTATATTCATGTTTACTTATACGTTTGAGTTTGTCCCCGCAAACACCATGCGCACCCACGCCAAAGCACATGCATGTACAAGTCCCAATCGATACATCATTCTAGTCTATACCAAGGCCTATACGGCTTCCAAGCCGAAGAAAGAAAAACGAAGAAAAACACAGAACATTAAAGAAAACGCCGCGTCCATGCGCCAGATATCCATACCCGTCATTTCCGAAAACAGATTTTGCAGTGAGAGATGAACATGAAGAAACAAAACCCAACCCGCCGTGATCCATCCAACGTGACACCAAGTCCCTTGTCACTTTCAACCCCCCACCTCACAGTTGTACCTCGTTCATAATGCGCACCTCCTCGCCGGGCTTAAAGGCCGGCAGTCCGATAAAGGGACAGGTCGAGCACCGAAAGGCGTCTCCCAGGGAGCAGTTGTTACAGGAGCCCGTCTTGCCCTTGACGGTGAAGTCCAGCTCGTTGAGGTCATTCGCGTCGAGCTTGATGGCCTCGAGACCGGCGTCGGCCTTGGCGCGTCTCTCCTTTTCTTCGGCCTCGAATTTGGCGGCCAGGCCGCATGTGCAGTCTTTGCAGGGGCGGCGGCGTTTCTGGGGTTGGCATTCAGTGGCTTTTTTTTGCAAAAAAGAGGCAAAGAGTCAATGTCAGTTTATAAGGTTTTAGGTGTTTTTTTTTTGGTTTTGTTTTTTATTTTATTTTTTATTTTTTTTTTGGGGGGGGGGGGATCGTCATGGTCTACATACGTGCTTTGGGTCGTCGCTTCAGGTCCTCCTCGTCTAGTAATTGGTCCTCGTCTATCAACTCGTCGTCTTGGCCGTCGCCAGCGTCATCCAAGCTGCTCAAGTCGATCGTCTTGGGGGCACTTGCCGCCGCAGCGGGAGTCTGACTCTTGTTCTTCTTGCCAAACCGCAACGGCACGATCAACTCGTCGTCGTCTTGCTTTTCGAAATCGTCGTCTTTGGCCACCAGACCCGCCAGAATGGCCTCTCTTGACTCGGCCGCGCCCGGCTGGCCGTCTTGGAAGCGCAGTCGGCCGCCGGCCTTGATGGCGGGGACCAGCGTCGTGAAGAGGTGGCGGTTCAGCAGTGCGGCACTGTCGGCGCCGCGGGAGCCGTCTGCGTCGGAGAGAATGAGCACGACATCGTACGTGGCGGGCGGGAGGGAGACGAGGCCGGCCGACAGACGATCAAGCATCTGCAGGTCCGTGCTGGAGCGATCAAAGGTCGTAAAGACGTCTCGTAGTTTTTCCTCGTGGGCGGCGACGGATGGAGGGGCCAGCAGCAGGTTGCGCTTGGCGCGGTTGATGATGTTGGCGTTGGTGTTGTTACCGTTGTCGGCTGCGGGCGGCACCGCAAAGTCGGCCGTCGTGTCAATGAGCACGGTCGAGGGAGCCATGGTGGTGAGTTACTGCTTGCTCGGTCTGCGAGAGTGTGAATATGGGAATGGTGCGCGACGCAGGAGACTTGGAGACTCGAGAGACGCACCTTTTCTTTTCTGCAAACCCGACGTCGGCAAGGCGGTACCCTGTGCAAAAATGGCGGGGAGCAGGGAGGCTGACTAATTCGCGTGGCGTCATTCGTCACACGCCATTGGCCCGCGCTGCCATTGGAGGGCTGCCTCGGACGCGGCCGAACAACCTAGGGGGGAAAAAAAAAACAGCCTACCCGGGACACTGGTCCGAGATGTACATGTTGTTTTTCCCATCACTGCGATAAGACCAATGAAGAGGTGCCGCAAATTGCAGATGAAGCCTTAAATATTGGATTCAAGAATAACCTGGTCTTGCGTGGTAAACCGGCTCTCTCAAACGGAGGGGTGGGGTCAAGGAGGGAGCCGGAGCTGCATACAAACAGCACCGCGCCGCTAGACCGATTTGTACATGAACCTTGGCGGGGAAAAAAAAAAAAAAAAAAAAAAACCAATCATCGTTGGACCACCAGAATTCCCTCACGAATTCGCACGACTCATCTACCACGACCTTGAACCCCACGCTGTCTTTATTTATCGTCCTGACTACGACCGATTCGACCGATTCGACCGTCCAGATCCTCACCTTCTTTCGCCCAATTCATTTCGCAATTGGCGCCGCTCGCCCGATCCCGCAGCGTCGAGCTCCTCCTCCTCCTCCGCTCGCGCAGACCAGAACCTCAACTTATCACCTCACCTCACACAAAACACCAACCATGGGCCCATCCCCGGCAATGTTGGACACATCACCGCCCTCCCGCGACGGCTGTCCCTTTTGCACCATCGCCGCCGCCCACCGCCCCTACGATCCCTTCCAGCCTCCTCCCTCCGTCGACCCGGCCCTCACGGCGCCAGCGTCCTTTGTCGTCCTCTCGACGCCGCTCCTCATCGGCTTCCTCGACATCATGCCCCTCTCCCACGGCCACCTGCTGCTCTGTCCGCGCGCGCACCGGCCCAAACTCACAGACGCCACGCGCCAGGAATCCCTCCAGCTGGGCAACCACGTGCGCATCCTGTCCGCCGCGCTGGCCCGCGTCACCGGCGTCGAGGACTGGAACGTGCTGCAGAACAACGGCGCCGCGGCCGCGCAGGTCGTGCCCCATATGCACTACCACATTATTCCGCGGCCCGAGATCCGCGCCCGGGGCAAGATGCACGAGAGCTTCACCATGTTTGGGCGGGGACAGAGGGAGGACCTGGACGAGGAGGAGGCGGCGGGGTTGGCGGGGAGGATACGCGACGAGGTGGCCTGTGTGATGAGGGAGGAGGAGGAGGAGCAGCAGCAGCAGCAGCAGGGGGGAGACGGACTAGTCGATGCCAAGGTCAAGTTATAGGGTAACGGAGCACGGCGGACAGACTATATAAAAGGCCGTTACGGGGATGTAGACACGGAGCACGGAGCACGGAGACACGGAGGTCGGAGACACGGAGACACGGAGACACGGAGACAGAGACACGGAGACACGGAGGCGACACACACCTTCCAAGCATGCGTTGGACACCCGGCAGATGTACTATACAGGCATTGGTGTATATATATCCTTTTGTATTTCATCCAATCACGAGTCAACAGGCACTTCCAACTGCGTTCCTCCCACACGGGTCTGATGTGCCTGGTGTCGACTGATGCGTCGTGTATACCGCGAGAGCCTGCTCCAGGTAGCGCTGTCGGTTGACTAGAAACGCACACACACACTCACTCTATCGAATTCCCGTCCGATCCGTCACATACGAGAGCCGGAGCCGGAGGGGCTCGGGCTCGTGCCCAGATGGGTTCATGTGCTTTGCGTACCAGTATCTATGATAGCATGTCGCATTGAATCTACAATGCATATGGACATGTATACAGAATACAGCATGTATTACGTTGAATATGTAGTATTACATTAATGGCCGTATACAGTACACATTCACACATTCACACATTCACACATTCCATCAATCACCCATGACGCCATCCAAGCTTCAACTCCCTCGGTCAAGAATCCCCGCAACCCCACAAAGACCCACATGCACATGCACCTCCACCTCCACCTCCAGTTTTCGAATACCGGCACAACCCAGTCCTCATCACGTGATGCCTCAGAAAACCCCAAGCCCATTGGCCACTGGTACGAAAGCCAGATCCTGTGAGTACACATGTACGTGGAGACTGGACAGACGGAGAGAGACAAAGAGAGGGGGAGGCAGCCACGAATGTCATCTCGTGAGCAGGGCGGCCTGGCTCGCGAATACAGTGGTTGTATCCCGAGCTTTTTACACCGAATTTGCAGGGCAAAATACTTGGCATTACCTTTGCCTTGGTGAATGGAGGTGGAGTGGCTGGACTGGAGGATGGTGTGGCTTACGGCCAGGCCGTCCACCAATGGCCATACACGTACCTCGGTACGAGAAAGCACAGTACGGCAATACAGTGCACACTGTGCGCCCTAACCTCCTGCTTTCGCTCTTTCGCTCACTGAGCAACACGTTGGCTCTTTGGCTCGCTCATTCACTTTGCGAATGGGACAGGAATTAGCTCTGGCTTTTCCCACCTCTTCCGCTTCCGCTTCCTCTCCCTCACCCTCATCCTCACCCTCGCCCTCACATCTCCACTCCGGCCTGCTGCTTTTGGTCCTGTCCTCTTGTCCTAGCCAGTCCCAGTTCTCCCCCTCCTGTGCCGCAGCCAAACAAGTACTCCTCCGTACCGTGCCAGTCCAAAACGTACCAAAAGTCTTTGGTCCCTCCCAGCTCTTCCAAGCTGTCCATCTCTTTCATCCACTGCCCTCCCATCTTATTTGTAAAAGTGTCCCAATCTCATCCATTGACCCCTCTGGTCGCTTTCGGTCCAGGGCCCAGGCGCAAGACACGTATACATAACTATTAAAAAAAAAAAAAAAAAGAAACCAACGAAAAAAAGAAGAAGAAACCCACCCAAAAAACCACGCCGTTCCGTCGTCGCTCTCCTCTCCCATTCCCATCCTCCAAGTCAAGCAAGTCACAATGTCCACCCGGAAGAGAAGACAGGACGAGGAGGACGAAGAGCTGGTTTCTCTTCCCGAAGAAGAAGACGGCGATGAGGAGGAAGAGTAAGTGACCACAACCTGTCCCGAGCCAAGAATAAAAAAGAAAAAAAAAAATCTCGCCCCTATCCGCCTTTGCGTGCCCCAGACCGTACTGTGTCGCCAAGTGTCAAGTGTGTCATGGCCGGCGCATCAATTGGGTGACGGGCCTCGTGTCCACCATCTTCAATCATCAACAACGTCAACAACGCCTGGTCTCATGGACAGAAGCGCCCGCAGCGCCAGCGACTCCTCCAGCACATGTCAGGCCTTGTCAACCCTGCCAGAGCCTCTCACTGACAACAATTTCCTCTGTCAGGTATGTCTCTACCGGGGATGAAGAGGATGGCGCTGGAGAGGACGACGATGAGGAGGAGGAAGACGGCGACGATGATGGCGACGACGACGACGGTGAAGCTGGAGGCGAAGAAGACAAAAATGCCGAAGCCGAGGCTGAAGTGGAAGCCGAAGCAGACGGCGACGCTGAGGATGCCGCTGAAGAGAAGGAAGCAGACGGTGAGTTCTGCCATCCTACAGCTTTACTTGTTCAAAAGTTGTCACAAGTTTGTTCAAACTAATTCGTACCTCTTCTCCGCTAGATGAAGATGAACCACCTCTGAAGAAGCGCAAGAAAACAGACTCGACGAAAGGAAACGGAACCGTTGGCGATACCACCAACGGCCATCATTCTCGACAGGAGGATGCCGCCGCAGATGGCGATGGCGATGGTGATGGCGATCCAGATGCTGTCAAGACCAAAACATCAGCACCGGCAAAAGAGGTTCCCTCGGCGTCTGCAGAGGCAGAATCCGAAACTGCAACAGCAGGAGACGGCGATGCATGAGTTGTCTGTCTCTTTCTCTCTCTCTCTCTGTGTCTGTCTCTCTGTAATCACCAACTTGATCCACCGTTGATAACTGTAGACTAGCTCTGTCCACAGAAGCTCACTTTTTTTAAAAAAATAAAAAAAAATAAAAAATAGAAAAACAAACGAACACATCTCAAATTGCATCTCACGATGCATTTGGAAAATTGAAACAAGTCCAAAATCCACAAATCGGACGCGGTTTTCCTTGCCTTCCCGTGGCCACAGATGTTCCGCGTCATCTGTTGTGTTGCACCTCTTCTTTTTCTTTTTCTTTTTTTTTTGTTACAGCAGCACATGTATACAGACTGATATTCGACCTTGTCTAAGTCGGTGGGTGGTGGTACAATGTGTAGAGAGAAAGTCGTTTCGCCGCCTTTAGCTGCAGACCGGGCAAAGTGTGACGAGATTGTTGTCTCGACCGGAGCCAAGCAGATCCAGGTAATCGAGACACGCGAGTCTAGCATCAGCTGAAACACCAATTAGTCAATCAATCAATCAATCAATCAATCAATCAATCGAATCAATCGAATCAATCGAATCAATCAGTCAGTCAGTCAGCCCGTTTTGAAAAAGAATTTTCGGGGCCCAAACTACGCAAGGCTGTCTGTTTTTTTTTTACCTGAACCTGGCAGACGCGGGTGGCTGAATAGAGTGATTGTGCTGCGCGTCCAAGATGCTCAATTGAAGTGTAGTCAAAATGCGGCGTAGCAATGGCAACCGTCTTTTGTTCTTTTACTGCAGTTCTTTGTGCGGATGTGACTGGCCCAAGTAAGGGGCTTGCATCCTGAATTCGTGCGTACATATGTAATACATGTTGTACTGCATACATACCTCCTAGGTAAGTAGGTAGGTAGTACATGCATACACATGTGTGTCTGTCTGTATGTATTGAATATATGCATATACTTGTGAATATATTGGCTTCGACTGGAAACCCCTAGTTAGCGTTGTTCGGGACCACCCCGATGAAAGAGGGGTGATTTTTTCTTCTCATCATTGATTTCGGTTACTTTAAACGCTGTTGGCACCTCTGGATTCGTACGTTTTGTTGCCACGAGAAAAAAAAAAAAACATCAAAAGAACATAGGTCCTGCACGACGCGGTGATGAGAATGACGACAACGCCGTCCATGGTCTCTCGGCAGTGGGACAGACTTCTTTTCGGAGCAAGGCGTCACTCCGGGTGACGGATGTCACCGACATGGGTGCCAACTTGGCATTGAGAAGTTGAATGTTGTCTGCATCTCGAAGGCCAGGATATTGTCAGGACATGGCCAGTCCCATGCCCGTGCCCGTGCCCGTGCCCGTGCCCCTTGCTTCAAGACCCATGGGCCCCGTGGTTGGAGGTTTCTTGTTTCGGCGTCAGATGTGACAACGGTCGTCTTGTGTGTGTCACTGGTGCTGGTGACTGGAGGACCAGAGGTCAGAAGTCCAGAGTCCTCGAGTCCGTGGTGTTGAATTTTATGTGAGAGTACTGAGAGCATCTATCCGCCCTGCCCTGCCTCCTGTCGAGAATATCGGCCGGATTTCTGTCAGTTTTCAACGGCTGGCGGGCTGACCCTTTTCATCAACCCAGTCCAAACAAGCGGCCCTGGTCAGACCACGACGACTAATAAAAGGCAAAAAAAGGTAAAGTAGGCAAGTACCGCGCGCGCTCCTCAGGACTGAGCCGACGCGAATTTGGGTCCTGGGAGTCGGACCCAGCTGGCCGGATTCATCACAATCCTCGAGTTGACCTCAGCAAATCTATTGTTTCATGTAAGGAGTATGGTCTGGTCTGGCCTGGCCTGATGCATTTTTCACCCCACGAAACCTCCTCACCTCACCAAGAGCACTACTTGGGGAGGTACTCAACTTGAGAACAAGGCATGCACGACGATCCGACGCGTGCATTGTGGGCGCATCATTCTTGGCCGGTGCTGCTCGATGATGGGTCGCTTCGTGCCAACAGTCCATCGCTTGTTTCAACACGCAGACACGCAATACGCAACAAGACCAGACATGAGGATCCAGAGCAGTGGCTTTAGAGGTCCAGATGGATGTCCCTCTGGGAAAATCAACGTTCCAACGCCACTTGTTCGGCAAATGGCCCCCGGACTGCAGTGAGCGACTGAGGAATTTGACCGTCTGGCCTGACTTGCACTTGAATAATAAGGGCGCGATCGGGGCGGCTGGTGGCCAAAGGTGACGTCTGACCCTCGACGGCATTTTGCGTGGTCGATGGTTTGTCTTTGTTAAAAAAAAGGAAAAACTTGTTGCTGCATGTATTGGGATGTATTTATTTATTTTTGCACCTCTTGTTAAGGTGCTGGATGCGAGATCCCCCCCCCCCCCCCTCGTCCCCCCCTTCCCCCCCAATAATAAACTTGCTCGTGTCGATGTTGCTCGCCAAGTGCTTGCCAGGTGCTTGCCAGGTGCTTACAGGTGCTTGTCAGGTGCTTACGGGTGCTTGTCAGGTGCTTCCAAGTGCTTACAGGTGCTTGCCAGGTGTTTCCAAGTGCTTACAGGTGCTTCCAAGTGCTTCCAAGTGTCTGTGCTCGCCAAAGTGACAGAGTACCTGCAAATTACGCAGTACCACACGCCGTTATTAGGTACCGGGTCCGGCGGATCCATGTTCGTCAGGTCCCCCCTGTCCCGGCTTTGTCCATAATAATCATATCGTCACACTCGTACATGAAGTCTTCAACCTTTGGCGTCCGAAAAGGCTTTTGTCCTTCTCGTCCTTCTCGTCTTTCTCGTCGTCTTTCTGCAGTCGGACCATTTCGGTGCCGTGTACCTTGCCTGGTGCCTTTTCGTGCGACTCACCTGTGACCCTAATTCCCGTGTACTTACCTGGCTGGTATGCTTGCGCATGCCTGCTCATCTCGCTCTCAGCTCGCGCAGCCCTTTTGATTGATTATTGATTGATTTGTTTTTTTTTTCTCTTCCTGTCCTGGAATGATTGAACCGGCCACAAACACAGCACGTCGGGTTGACGCTCACTTTTATTCTTATTTTTCTTTTATTCCCCTCCCCCTCCCCCTCCCCCGTTGTCTGGCGCTTGCATTCCAGACACCCCAGCAGGCGCGTGACAATTTAATTCTGGAAGAAGAGAGACACTGGGGGCCCCTCCCCCGTCATACCAGATTTGGGTTTGCCTTGTTTTGGTTTTCTTTGTTTAGGTTCCCCTTTCAGACCCAGAAACGCACGAGGGACGGACTGACTGACGGACGACTTAAGGTCCGCGACGCCTCCAGACGAGCCGAGAGAAGACGTCTTTGGCAGACGTTCACCTTCAAGCCTTATTTTTTTTTCCCCTTCTGGGACATCCGACCACTGCTGCATCATCACCTCCCCCACGTCAGTAACTCTTTGCAGCAATCCGGCGATCCAACGAATCGGCGATCCAAACCGGCTGACCGTTGGGCTTGAGACGATATTTTTTTTTCTATTCAGGGCCATGGCGCCGAGCAAACTCTAATAGTCCACTTTTTCTGCGTCCCGACAAACGAATGAATGGGCTTCTTGTCTCGTTGGCTTCTTGGCTCCTTGGCCGGGACCTTGACGAAACAAACGCTGGATGCCGATTGATCTCTGGAACTGTCCCGTTTTGACGACGCCACGGAGCGGACATATACTGTCGCACTCATAGCATCTGATTGCATCTGCTGCTGCTGTCTTTTTTTTTTTTTTTTTTTTTTTTTCCCTTTTTTTTTTTGGTCAGCCTCTTTCCTGCTTTGCTCTCTCTGCAAGGCACCAAAGGCACCAGACTGCAGACTTGCGCGATCCGAGATTCAGGCGGGGCCCCCCCAGTGCTGCACCTCGTGCATTCCTTCCTCGATTGTTGCGCTACGCTCGATCTCTGCCTGTCCGCCATTTGCTAAACCGAGTCATTGGTGCTTCCTCATTTTTTCCAAATCCAGAACAACATCAACAACAACCACCACCACCACCACCACCACCACCACCACTACTACGACAGCACGGCAGCAACACCGTCACCAACGAAAGAAGAGACACGAACCGCCCAAAAAATCTGCTCCTAAATCTCGCTCGCAAAACATCACTCACGATACCATCTATGGGGACTCGCTCTGGTCCTTGAAGAAGAGAAGAAAAACTGTACGAGAACCACCCCCAATTTCGACCACAAACCACTCCAACCTCTTCTTATCCTGGTACACACTGTTCTCTATGAATGTCACGAGTATCCTTCGAAACGTCACGACCGAGCTGCTATTTCTTGACGGACAAGATAGTTGCCATTCCATTCAGGGGACATTCTTTTCAACCTCACACGATAGCATCTCTGTCGAGCCCGGCGGAGTCAGTCGTCCCTACGCCGCTGGGCTCCGTTCAGGTTGGGGGACCTAAATGGATGCAATGGCCCTACCTCAATCTGGCCAAGAAGGCCACGTTCTCGCACCACAAACCGTGCGCAATCGGAAATACTCACTATACACCTCTCGCTTGAAGCCTCTCGTCACGGATGGTACGCTTCACGAGAAGCCTCCCCAGATGCCCGATCTGCCGACCCTGCCGACCCTGCCGACCCTGCCTCGCTGGGATTCTCTATCCCATACGGTCCATCTGTACGGTCAGCAGACTCGACAGCACAGCACGACCTCGTCCTCCGCGTACCGAGCCTCGCCGAGCCCACGACACGATCCGTCCACGACCGGCCAAGCGTCGTTTCCTGTGCTTGGCCGCCCAGCCATGCCCCCCGTGCATCCGATCCATGGTCCAGGGCCTCGCAGACTCATCAGTCGTGGTTCGGATGCTCGGAGCGCATCACCTTCGCCTTCCTTGACGACCAAGCCTTCTCTTGCTGACATGCATACCCCTGACGCATCTCCGGCTTTTGAGAACTTTTCTAGACCCCGGAAACCAAGCATACGGCAGCCCGAACGGTCAGATGGCCTTGGCAGCGCTGAATCAATCATGCCACAGTGGGCCGGGCCCGGTCCGTCCAACTCTCATCCTGCCGACTTTTATTCTGACATGCCCTACCAAACGCCGACGTGGCAGCGACCGAGACGCCCCTCGACGTCGTCAGCCCAGTCCTCGTTCGCTTTGCCTTCGCCGTTACCACGTACCAGGGGCGAATATGCTGAGCCAAGACCTCCTCCTCCTCCTCAATACCACCGTGGTGGCCGCAGTGCCAACGGCTCTCCGGTGCTTCCTTCCGCTCGGACGCCAATGGCGAACGGTCGCTGCGATAACACCGTCTCAACGCCCAATGCAAGCCCTCGGCTTGGTGGGGCCGCGCCCTGGATCAGTGGAGAAGAGTTGCGGTCCAGTTTCAGATCCCAGCTCACTGCTTCGACAACCCCTGGCACCGTTGTTACAGAACGCAGTAGCGTCCTTACAAAAGACAGCTCCGTCACCTCGTTTGAAAATCCAGACGAACCCAGCTTGGAAGATGTTATGTGCATGTACGAGAGGGGATTCGATGACGACGACGACGACGACGACGACGACATCATCAACAACAACAACAATGAAGGCGGCAGCAAAGACGGTGACTGTGCAAGCAAAGCCAACTCTGGTTTGAGGCAAACGGCGGACAAGATTGCTGCGACTACGACCACGACCACGTCCCGTACAGACGAGTCCCTTGCATCTCCGTTGTCGACGGCGCGTTTGACATTGGATGCTGAAATTCGTCAATCAAGAATGATTTTTACCAGTCCCGCTTTCACATCCTCGGTAGCCGCCATTTGTGGCAAAGCTGACATGGACATGGACGTGGACTTCGGGGGAAAACGAGATTCGGCCAAATCGCTGGACTCGGAAACCTCGATTGCTTTGGACCTTGCAGGGACCAAGCATGCTGGCCCAATAGTCGTCTCCTCTTCTTCTATCCCCTCGCCGCCCAGATCGCCGTCTCCCTCGCCTTCTGCTCACGACCAGCACGTACCGGCTGCAGCATCCTTGAAACTCACACTCTTATCACCTCCCTCCCCACAAACACCATTACCATCAACACTTCCGAACACGGAGACAACGACGAAGCCGGCGCCGGCGCCGTTGTCGCCATCGCCGTTGTCGCCGTCGCCTTCTTCGACTGTGGCTGCTGAACCCGAAGACCCCGGTTCTCGCGATCGATATGGTTTCAAAAAGGCCAATCAATCCGTCACGAGAGAACAATATGATGCCTGGAATAAAGGCTACACCCTCTACCTGGCCCGGCGTCGACGAAAATGGATTTCCTACCTCAAAGATTGTGCCTTGATGACGGACCGCCCCCTTCGGTTCCCGTCTCCGTCTGCGAAAACGAAACGATTTATACGGAAAGGAATACCACCCGACTGGCGAGGCGCCGCCTGGTTCTACTATGCCGGAGGACCTGCCATTCTCGCCAAGTATGCCGGCTTGTACGAAAAGCTTCTCCACCAATCCGCCAACACGGTCGATGTCGAAGCAATCGAGCGTGACTTGCACCGGACCTTTCCCGACAACATCCAGTTCAAGCCTTCGGCGGCCCACAGCCATTCCTCAACCCCCCTCGGGCCTGGTAATGAACGCCATAGCCAGATCACAATGTCCAGATCGTCCACGGATGAAGACGGAACGCCACAGCCTGGGCCACCACCTGCCGATGCGAATGAACCGCCCATCATCACGTCGCTTCGCCGTGTGCTACACGCCTTTTCCATTTACAACCCCCGCATCGGATACTGCCAAAGTCTCAACTTTTTGGCCGGACTGCTCTTGCTGTTTGTCGAGACGGAAGAGCAGTGCTTCTGGTTGCTAAACGTCATTACCATTATTTATCTGCCTGGAACCCACGACATGAGCCTGGAGGGCTCCAGGGTGGACCTCGGTGTCTTGATGACAGAGCTGCGCGAGACCATGCCTGCCGTCTGGGACAAGATTGGTGGCGAGCTCGAGAACCTGCCCACGGCAGCACGACCCGGCACCAGCAAGTCGGTGCGCAAGGTCAGGCCAATGCTGCGGCGGCGGGAACACCAGAACAGGGTGTCGACGGAACGGCTCCCGCCCATCACGCTTTGCATGACGGCTTGGTTCATGAGCTGTTATATCGGCACACTGCCCATCGAGACGACGCTTCGTGTTTGGGACGTGTTTTTCTACGAGGGCTCCAAGACGCTCTTCCGGATTGCCCTGGCCATATTCAAGACCGGGGAGAATGAAATCAAATCCGTCAAAGATCCCCTGGAGATGTTTGGAGTCGTCCAGGCCATACCCAGACGCATGATTGACGCCAATGCTCTGATGGGAGCCTGCTTCAAGCGCCGCAACGGATTTGGACATCTCAGTCAGGAAACCATTGACGAACGGCGACAGGAAAGGCGCGACAAGGCCAAGCAAGATCGAGAGCAACATACGCTACGCGAGAAGGCGAGCTTCAATGGCGATATGCAGACGACGGAATCAGAAAGCGATTCGCTGTCACGGCGAGGCACTCTTTTCGGCAAGAAGTGAAGGGGGGGGCTCAACGTGCTTTGGTTTGCATCACTGGCCATGGTGATGGGATTACGAAGCCGTACTGCATGTGTATTATGGATCATTGTGTGTTTTTTTTTTTCGTGGTTTTTCGTGGGGGAGTTTTAACGGATCACGACCAGTTTTGTCCTTTTTTTCTTCTTCTCTTCCTTTTTTTCCCCATTCCTTTCCCTTCGAGTCGTCCTCAATTGGCTCGATGAGCAAGAGGGGCGTCAGACACGTCCTGTATTTCTTTGTCCATAATACCCTTCCATTCGGATTTTTTTCTTTTCCTTTTTCTTGCATCCCTTTTTTTTCTCTCTCTCGTCCCGGCCCTCCCCTTTTTTTTTTCCTTGCGCTTTGCTTCTCCCTCACCCCCCTTTGAAGGGTTGTATCGTGTTACACTACGTACCCACTCTCGATGACTTGCACTTGTCACATTTACTTTGTTTGTTTGTGTCAAAAGACGCATGGTGAGAAATGGGTCAGACAGATCACGAGCGGAAAAAGGAAAGACCAACATGTTTTCCCTTGTATTTTTTCATGACTATTACGGTTGCATTGAGGTGTAGCGCTGGAATTGAAGACATGGGGGCAGCCAAAATGACGGGGGCGGGACCAAAAAGAAAACATGTGTGCATTTCTTTTTTTTTATGACTATTATCTGGCTTTATGACAATTTTGGATAGATAACGGTATGCCGTTGGTTGCTTAGTACAGTCACGGCGGGCAGGGCATAGCAATCAATTTGATACAGAGCACGTGTGCATATGTGTCTGCAGCTTGTGAGGGTATGTGAGACACTGCTATGCTTTCATCATGAGACGACGGATACGACGGATACGACGGATACGACGGATACGACGGATACGACCAAGAAAAGACCGTCCATATCTCTATGTGACGTGGTGATGTAGTGATGGCGTGATGTATCAGGTCATGTACGTATCCGCGGCCATTGCCCTAATGCATCTGCTATTCCAGGAATCAGGACACTTTCAAGTCCCCTCTGCAAAATTCCCTCCACCTCTACCAGGCTATGCCATTCCGCTCCATGCCATCTATGTCATGTCATCCGTTCTATTCCCTCACGTCAACTCCCCTCCTCATCCCAAGTCTAACGTCCTCCTCTCAACTTCCCCCCCCAACGGCCCCCCCAAAATCCGGCTCCCCCATAGCATACCTGCCCACCATGCCCCTGACCGCCGTCTCCCACGCGCCCCTATCCCGCCTGTACTCCTCCGCGATACGCTCCTCGAGCGGGTCATCCGGCTGCGGCTCGAGCATCAGCCCCGCCACCGCCTCCAGCACCGCCGCCAGCCTCGTCGACGGCTTCCAGTTCTCGGGCTTGAGCAAGCCGAGACAGATGCTGCCCTGGGCGTCGTTGGTCACGTTGGGGTGGTAGACGCGCGTGGTGAAGCGCAGGGCGGGCGGCTTGAAGGGGTACTCGGGCGGCAGGGTGAGCAGGAGGCCGTACCGGCCGGGGTGGTAGGGCGAGGGGGGCGGCGGCGTGAGCGTGATGTGCCAGGTGTGGAGGGAGGAGTCGGGGGGGAGGGCGACGGATACGCCGGGAGGGGGGGATTGGGATGTTTCTGCGTATTCCTGGGTTGACTTGATTAGATTTGGGCTTGAATATTGCGTGTGTGTGTGTGTGTGTGTGTTTTATATCGTGGTTGGGAATCGGGAGGGAGGGATACTTTTGCGATGCGCTTCGTGGACATGTTTTTTGTGTTTCTTGTTTCTTGTTTCTTGTTTCTTCTTTTCTCCCTTTCTTTATTGCAAAACAGAGCAGAGTCGTGCTTCTCGTGACTCGTGACTCGTGACTCGTGACGTATACCCGGCGCTCGTTTTCTTGTTCGTTCGTGTTCGTCTTGAATTTTTATCGTCGTCAAGCCCCGTCCGGCAAGATGCTGCCGAGGTGGTCACTGGTGCTCACTGGTGAGGCGCAAATGAAAAGAAAGGAAAAGGAAGTAAAAAAAAGGGAAAAAAAAGAAAAAAAAAAAGTTGGGGAGGATGAGGGGCTGTCGAGATGGACGGGCGGTTTGTCACTGCATGTGGTTGAGGGGAGTCTGCGTCCGCTCAACGGCTGGTGGCAGTGGCAGTGGCAGGTGGCAGTGGCAGGTGGCTGTGGCTGGTGGCAGGTGGGGTATCTTTATACCCACCACGCACATGGATGTCCGTCCAAATACTTCTTGTCGTAGAATACACACATGTATGTGCATGAGTATCACCATGTTCCCCTTATGTGTAGAATCGAAGAATGCACCGCCTGAGTACGACTGCATCGCCAGGTCCTGTTTTGCACAACTTAATGCCTTTCCATGGACCTGCACTTCAATGTTGTCTTCTTGTTGCTGCCTGCTGCCACCCGGACGGCCCCACACGACAGCTTCACCAGCTGGCAGAAGCGGGGCCCAGTCTCGTTATCTTATCGCGCAAGGGTCACTGTTGTACATGTGAACCAGTTACTTTTTTTTTTTTTTTTTTTTTTTTTTTTTTCTAAGCAAGCCTCCATCCTCAACCTACAACCCATCAACACACTATTGCGAGTCACGACCGTGGACTACACAGCAAAACCACCTCGATAAAAGAATCACGAAACACAAAGTAGAAAAAAAAGAATCTCCCGAAAACACTACATCATGGCCGCCCCCGGCGCAGAGGCGGCGCAGATGCCCTTCATCAAAAACCTCGCCTCAAGCGGTTCGTCCTCCTAGATGTCCTCTTGCCATGTGTTTTTCCAGAAACGAATGGAAGAGAATGTACGGCCTTTTTCTTTTTCATCTGTTCTCGTTCTTTTTCGATTAACAACCCATCACCCACCCAACACGTAGACCGCAAGCTTCGAAACCAATCTCTCACAACCCTCCAGTCCTTCCTCTCCACCAAAGCCAACCTCTCGCTCCCCGAGGCCCTCAAGCTCTGGACGGGCCTCTACTACGCCCTCTGGATGACGGACCGACCGCGTCCGCAGCAGGCCCTCGCCGCCGAACTCGCCTCCCTATCCTTTTCTCTGCCCCCCACGTCGCAAGCGCCCTTCCTCCGCGCCTTTTGGCAGATTCTCTCCCGACAATGGACCCACATTGACGCCCTGCGCATGGATAAATTCCTGCTGCTCGTGCGGCGCGTCTTTGCTGCGCATGTGCGCTGCGCGCGCGAGAACCACTGGCAGGGCGCGCAGGTCGATGCCGTGCTGGAGATTCTGGAGCACGAGTGCTTCGATGTGCAGGAGCGGGGGGGCGGGAGCGGTGTGGCCCTGGGACTGAGGCTGCATGTGCTGGATCTGTGGGTGGATGAGATGGAGAGGGAGCGTGCGGTTCGGAGTGACGACGATCAGGACGAGGACGAGGACGAGGACGAGGTGCTGAGGGGGGAGTTTGTGCGGAGAATAGGCGACATGGTGGACAAGTTGAGGAAGAGTCCCGTACGGAGTGTGAGGGCGAGGGCCGAGGAGAGCCATGCAGATGCGCGGTTGCCGTGGGGGAAGGAGAGCGCGTCGTCATCCGAGACTGGAGACAATGAGGACGACAATGAGGAGGACGACGACGAAGACGGATGGGGGGGGATCGAGGACTGATGGGGCGTGGGGTGGCCGAGGGTTGTATTCAAGTGAGTGGCTGTTGCAAACGCAATTCTCTTTAAATGTGCAAGGCCGGCCATACATCTGTCTGCTCTGTTTATTCTCGTATCTTTCCCCTCCTGTTTTCTATTCTTTCTTGCTCAGCCGCCCATGCAGACGTGACAGCCCCTATAGCTGAACTGTTCAAATAGTAGCAGCTCGTAAAGCCGTATCTTTTGTCTTTTTCAGGCCGTCCCATATACGTTTGTTTGTCGCTTTTTACTTTTTTCTTTCTTTGCTACGCTTGCTAATGAAGACGGAATAGTTTCTGTAGCTCTATGCTCAATTTATAGCAGTTCTAAAAGCAATTCTTTTACATCTCGCTTTAAAGCTCATGATATCTATTTATTTATTTCTTTTCAATCTTTTTTTTTTTTTAAGCCTACTGACTTTAGACGTGATAGCTTCTGTGCCTACATGCTTAACTGGTAGGTTTCTAAAGGCAATTTCTTGCATTTTTCATCTCTCCTTCTTTCACGGGCTAGCTTATATGTCTGTTTATGTTTTCTCTTTACGCGACTCCTCATCAGACACATCGTCACGGCCGCACCGATCCCCTTGGCGCAAGTCATACCGCCCACTCATTTATTTCTATGTACGACAGCACCCGCCACTGCATGCAGCGAGCAGCGAGCAGCGAGCACGCAGTCCCTGACTGAAAAGAAAGCTATACGCTGACCATCCCACGCCTGGTTCCTTAATTTCCCTTCTTTTGATGCCAGAGGAGCGGCTTGCGTGGTAATGAGGTTGGCGGACGGCAGCGCTGGTGGAAGAGCGTGGCGGGGGTGCAGCAACTGAGTGACCACCCCAGCATGCCGCGCTCCTGAATGACAAGATCCAGAGAGCATAAAGCTCGGCGGCGTGTCAGGCCAAGTGGCACAACAGGCCATCTCGCGTTCTGTACGGGGGAGGGGGGGGGGGGGGAAGAAAAGGGGCAGAACAGGATATAAAAGATAGAAATAAAGACAGGGAGAGGGGGAAAGAAGGAAAGAAGGAAAGAAATTGAAAAAAAAAAAAAAAAAGGACGAAAATAGCGAATAAAAGACACAAGAGCAAAAAGCAAAAGAAAAACAGCCACCATGCTTGCCACAGATGCTTCATCCCAGTTCATGTCCTCCCATGGGGTATTTCATGTCATGCTGTCAACGCCGTTGCCCTAGATTTGATTCAGAGCAGTGTGGAAGAAAAAAAAAAAAAAAAAAACAAGAGAGAAAAGAAAAGAACAAAACAACGGAAACAAGAAGACACAAAAAAACCACAAAAATAAGAGCAAAAACTATTGAAAAAGCAAATTACCACACTCGCTCATCACCCGTCATACTCTCCCCTACCCATCCCTCCTCCTCCTCTTCCTCCATCATCAACCCCCCTTCCATGTCTCTGTCCCGTGTCCTTTGCCTCGCAAGTCGGGACCGTCGCCACGCATCCCATTTTGCTTTTTGCTCGGACCCCGTCCCCGACCCCGACTCCGACCCCGAACCCAGGCCGACCACTGTGGACGCGTTGCGCAAAAGACCCCGTTTGCGGAGTCGGCGCCAGTGCTGCCGTCTTTGCGGAACGGGGACCTGCTCCACGGGAATATCCTGTATGGATCGGCCGGTGAGCGCATCCTGCACGTCGGCCACCAGGTCCTGCAGGTCCTCGTGTATCCGGTGGAGGACTCTGCGGCCGTGACCGCCCGTGGTCCACTGGTCGAGCTTCACGGGCAGGGCGTAGCCGAGGGTAGGGTCGTCGTAGGAGTAGACGCAGGGGGTCGAGACGCAGGTCGCGGGCCGGCAGTAGAGAGCGCAGAGGGCCTGTTCGGCGACAAACCAGACGAGGAGCATGGCAAGGAGACGACCGAGCCAGGTGAAGCCGAGGCGAGGAGAGGCGTGCCAAAGGTATGGGAGCGGGATGTGCAGATACGTCTCCGATGTCTCCGATGTCGGTTGTGACCGGTCCTTGTGTTGCGTCTTGACCACCCTGTCGTTCTCCGTCTTCTTCACCTTGTCCTTGTTCTGCGGCGGCGCGGAGAGATGCGAAGAGGGTTTGGTCGGTTTGACCGTGTGCGACGACAGCTTCTCTGCCACACGCGCCATCTCTCCCTCCAGCCTCTCCATGCCCATCGTGCTATCGGTTCTCGAAACAAGCGTCCATGATCGACGGTCTGATGCCTTGTTCTTTCCCCCCTTTTCTTCATTTTCCTCCTCATCCTCCTTTTCCTCTCTTTTAACCCCCTTCTCATCCCACTCCTGCTTCACCTCCTCATCCAACAGCCGGACCCCAGCATCATCCAGTTCCGCTCTCGACGGGCCCTGCTCCAAAAGTTCCCTAATCTTCCGTGATGCACGTTTTTGCCCCGCCAAAAGCTCCTCCACATCCTCCACCGTCGAATCATCCATGTTGTGCCGACGCTGTAATTCCCGCAAATCGTCCCTGGCAGAGGGAAGCTTGGCCGAGTTTTTCAGCGGCGCTCGCGCTCTTTCTCGAGGTACCGATCGTGCCCGTGCCTTCTTCTTCTGTAGAGCTGCGGCTGCGGCAGTCTCGTCGTCTTGATGGCTGCGACCGCTCGTAGTGCCCGGATCGGAAGCCGCATCGTCGTCATTGCGTCTCGACGGATCGGCCGCTTTTGTGTCGCCAAGCATGTTTGCCCGGTGCGCTTGATTCTTCTTTCCGTCACGGATTTGCCTTTGGCGCTGTTCTTTGAGCTTCTCCCGGAATGGCTTCACCAGCTTGTCTTCGTCTTCCCCCTCCTCCTCCTTCCCTCGTTCATCCTCGGTCATCCTGTTGACAGGCTTGACAGTGACTGGGGTTTCGATAAAGGCACCGGTGATTTTGGGCGTGGGCATGCTGACGAAATCATGTTTTTGAGGCTTGGGTGTCGTCTCGGCAAGATGATCGTCCTCACCGCCATCATCGTCATCATCACCACCACCACCACCACCACCACCACCATCATCATTCCTTCTGTGCTCCGTGTCTTCTTCCCGGTCCGAGTCCGATCCGAGGGACGGCGCACGTATTGAGCCACGCTCGGATTGATTGTCCGCCAGCGCAAACAGCTTCATCTCGCCCTCGATGCGGGCTGTGGGGTCCGCCTCGGACTGCATGCTTGACCGCTTGCTCTTAACTGACTCGGCTGAGTTGGCGCGTCGGAGGCCGGCGAATCCTACTGTCGGTTTGATGAGTGGGCCGTCGTTGGACCTGATGTTGAATCTGTTGCTGCTGCCGGTGCTGAAGCTTGACTTGAACGACTTGGACTTGGGTTCGCGGTTTGGGACGTGGCTGGTGCTGGTGCTGGTGCTAGAGCTGGTGTTGGTGCCGGCCTTGGTACTGGTTTGGTTGTTGTTGTTGTTGTTCGCAGAAAAAGTGAGCGGTGCCGCCTTTCGGCCAAGGTCTGTGAATGTGGACGGCCCGGCAGCCAGACTGGGCCTGGCCGTCGACGACATCCTTGACGAGAGCTCTGACGGGGCTGCTCGTTTGTTCGTCGTCGCCAGGGATGCTCCAGCCGGTTCAGCTGCCGCCGGACTAGCACTCGCAGCCCGTGCCAGCCGTCGAAGCAGATCCCGCTCGGTGGTCGCGTGTTTCTTCACAGCCTTGTCCGCGTCCGCGTCCGCGTCCGCGTCCACGTGTGCGTCTGCTGTTGGGCCCGCGCCCCAGACAGACCTCGTATTTTCTTGATTTTGGCTGTTGCTGCGGCCGTAGCTCTTGTAGATCGTGACCGGTGTGTCGGGGATGTGCTCCCCTTGTCCCCCTAATCCTCCTATTCTCCCCATTCCTGCCCCAGACCCTAGATTTGAACGTGTAGTCGACGTCCCGGGATGCTGCTGCTGCTGCTGCTGCTGCTTTGGAATCTTTGAGCCCAGTGGTCGAGCCATGGCATTTTGCTCTTTAATCTCCGCCAGACGAATCTCGGCAAGAGCCCGTTTCGACAGCCCCGTCGTTTCCAGCTGTCGGATGGTGTTCAATTTCTCATTCATCTTCGGTCTCGGCAGGCTTCGGTCGGAAGACGTTGACGCCAGGGGTGGCACCGCCCCCTTCTCAGAGTCCACCACCAGAGGCCCTTCCGCAGCCTGCGCATGATTTTCTTGGTGCATTCGGCTGAAATGTTGCCTCTCCTGCCGCAGCTTCGTCAGGTTTTTGAGGCCGGAATTGCCAGCCGTGTTGTCGACGCCATGCTTCATCTCGTCTTCCTGAATGTCCATGATGCGCGTATTGCTGCGCTCGGGGCTCTTGACCCTGGCGGGCGACCTGGCGGGCGACCTGACATGGATGCCGTTGAATATAGACGGCCGGTTCGCAAAGGGTTTGTTGCTGTTCGCTCCCACTTTGATCCGGGGACTGTTGGAGATTTGCAGGTCGCCGGCTGTAAAGTCTTGTTCCACCTGCCACGAAAAATCTTTGCTGGGAGACGAAGCAACCTCAAACTTTGGTCGCGGTGACTCGTCTGCGGCTGGCAAGGGAACACCGTCATCCTCGATGCCTGGCACCAACGCAGGCAGCCGCCCGGTGCCGCCAAAGTCTGCCACGTCCCCCGGAGATGGACCTGTCCTGGCAGGGTCCACGACTGGCCGAGACGACGTTCGCCACGCGTTGATGCGGTCCTGCAGACTGGGATTGCCGGTGCCAAATCTCTTAGGTGAACCGCCCCTGACGGCGGCTGATGCTGCTGGTCCGTCTGCTCCCTGACGAATAGCTCCGAGTCCCGCGATACCCAAGGGTCTGTGGTCGTTTTGGCTCATGGCGGCTACGTTTGATGTGGTCGTTGATTTCATCTTGCCGTCCAAGTGATCCTCCGCCAACAGTTGCCTCGCTTGTACCTCGTCCTGCGGCTGTCCAGGCCTCGCTCGCCACGGTCGTGGAGCAGGACTCGGCGACCCGCCCAGTTGCCTCTGTCGTTCCGCTTCTTGCTGTTCCTCTTGTGCTATCCTAAAGGCCTCTTTGATGGACAATGGTCGAAGACCCTGCAAGCCGCGTGTTTCCGAACCGGGAACGCGACGGGCCGCCGGCGAACGGAAGACGGTTTTTCTCGGGAGGTAGACGCCTCCTGTTCCTGTGCCGTCGCCCATCTCGGAAACTGGCGCGCCCGGCGGGTCGGATTTTGCCCTTCGAGCGAGACTCGGCGGACCTGGTCCGTCGGGGCCAGACGGCGGCCGAGATCGAAGACCAGTCGCTATCGCGTTGGTGGCATAACGAGCCTCGAAGCCGGTCGTACTGCGGGGACCCGAGGTTTGCGCTGCAGCATTGGGGGCGTTCGCGAAGAGCGGCTTTCTGTTCTCGTGATTAACGAGAAGACGATGAGAAGGCGCGTGTCCATGGGGCTGGGAGGCCGACCGAGATAGAGACAGGGGCCCTTCTTCTCTGCCGCGCTCCATGGAAGAGAAGAAGCAATTCGGCGCGTCAGAGGCCGTCGAGTTTTTTTTGTTAGTTTTTTTTTTTTTTTTTTTTTTTTTTTTTTTTTTTTGGTCTGCGCGACGGTCGGAAGAGGAGCACGCGAAGCTCGGTCGCGACGCAACGCAAAATGCTTCGTGACGGCGTCTTGGTGGTTTCGTAGGGTCGAAAAAAAAAAGGAAACGAAAAGAAAACAAGATAGAAAAAAATGCCCCCCAGCAAAGTTGTCGTCACAAAAAGGGTAAAAGGGTCGCGAAAACAAATAAACACGATCAATGATGCTCACGACCAATGGCGGGCACACGAGGCGGTGTCGTCGTTGGAGGTCGAGATGAGCGAGTCTTGACCGGGTGGCTGTTTTGTTGACTATTGATTGTATCCTTGTCCAAAGTGCATTGTTGTTGTTATGGGCCACGCGCCACAGGCCACGAGCCACGAGCCACGAGCCATGAGCCATCGTGCACCAGCCCCACCAGCCCCACCATGCACATGCATCTGAGATACATGTGCTTACAAAGAAGGTGCATTGCATTGCTGACAATGTCTTCAGTAGCCCCATTGAATCACACAAAAGCCCAGAGCATCCTGTCGCAAGTAGTAAGTCACCCATTGACAAAGGTGCCTCTGAGTCCAACCGGCGTCGGGTGGCGCAACCTAGCTTGTGCAAGGTGTAAGATGATTCAGTACTAAGATCGCATGAATGCGGGTCCAACAGCTCATCCCGAAGCAGCCCCACTGTTTGCCATCATATCTACCAATCACACACCCTGGCGATTGACATCCCCGCACATGCGCCACACATGCGCCACGAGAGCAACGAGTTGTGCCTCAGTAAGGTCGGAAGTCCACCTCGGACGTGCTTCACAAAACACCAGAATGAGTACAATCTACAATGCACAATGCACATAAATACCGACCTATCCATGAGAAACCCCATTTTCTCGTTGGAACATTAAATACCGCAAATATGGTTTTATGAAAGCATCAGTACATCATTCTTTTTTGATCTTGAATTTTTTCCTTTTTTTTTTTTTCCAACTCCCAACAAGTATCCTCATCACTCTGCCGAGTCCCGACTCCAGACATGATTCCATGATGAAGTGTCTCTGGCGACTCATGGCGGCGGCCCCGACGCTGCTTGCCGTGCCGACCGTCGTGGCATTTCCATCTTCAACAGATGGAATTTTGGCCCTTGCCAATCGTCTATTTGCCGGGGCGGGCGATGCCTTTGAATTCAAGCTCACGGCGACGAGTCACGAGAATTGGTCGCGCTGGAACCCGCCCGTCAACGACAACTACACGGTCAGAGCCGGCAAGCAGGGCAAGATTAGCATCGAGGGGACCTCGCTGAATGCTCTGGCCAGGGGGTGAGTTGGTCAAAGGACGTTCTTTTTTTTTTTTTTTTTTTTCCCGTTGTCTCGTCTCTCCTTCCCGTCACACAGTCATCGTGGCCAAAACATTGTGGCCAAAACATTGTGGCTTCACTCTATCGTCCTGTGCTGCGCTGACCGACTTGTTGGGACGCCTGATGGACGAAACGGATCGATCTCTTCCACTCAGGTTACGGCACTACGCGAATGATGTCTTGCAAATTGATCACTTTTTGTTCGTGGACGCGCAGAAAGGGGTTCCGAACAAGCTCCCGCTTCCGGGGAGGGACTTGACGGGCGCGAGTGTTGTGCCGTGGAGGTATAATCTGAATACTGGTAAGTGCTTCGTCTTTGATAGCCTGATTAGTTGGGGAGTATGTCTTCAGGGAAAGATGAAGAAGATTGTATCAAAAAAAGAGAGGAAAGAGAGGAAAAGATAAAAAGTTTAGAGGCATGCTAACCTAAAATCTACACAGTCACCTTTTCGTACACATTTGCCTGGTGGCAATGGAAAGACTGGGAGAAATTCCTCGACTGGGCCGCCCTGCGTGGCGTCAACCTCCAACTCGCATGGGTTGGCTACGAAAAGATCTTCCTCGACAGCTTCCAAGAGCTCGGCCTCGACGACGACGACATCCTGCCCTTCTTCAGCGGCCCGGCATTCCAGTCCTGGAACCGCTTCGGCAACATCCAGGGCTCGTGGGGCGGCAAGGGGGATTTACCCCTACAGTTCATCGAGCAGCAGTTTGACCTGCAGAGGAAGATTGTGGCGCGCATGGTCGAGTTGGGTATTACACCTGTGCTGCCCGCCTTTCCGGGCTTCGTCCCCGGCAGTATCAGAAAAGTGCGACCGGGCGTCAACTTGACCGTCTCGCCCAACTGGTTCCCCCCCGCGCCGGACAAGTACACGAGAGATCTGTTCCTCAGTCCCCTGGACGAGACGTACGCGGAGCTGCAGCAGCTGTTTATTAGGAAGCAGATGGCGGCGTTTGGCAACGTCACCAACGTCTACACGCTCGACCAGTTCAATGAGCTGGACCCGGCATCGGGGGACGCCAAGTACCTCTCCGACGTCTCCAGGAGTACCTACGACGGCCTCACAGCGGCCAATGCCGCCGCCGTGTGGCTCCTCCAGGGCTGGCTCTTCTACTCCAGCCGTAACTTCTGGACACAGCGGCGCATCGACGCCTATCTGGGGGGCGTCACGGACGACCAGGGCATGCTGATTCTCGATCTCTGGTCCGAGGGCAACCCGCAGTGGCAGCGGACAAACAGCTACGCCGGCAAGCGCTGGATCTGGTGCCAGCTCCACGACTTTGGCGGCAACATGGCGCTGGAAGGGCGCGTCCAAACCATCACCACCGGGCCGCTGGACGCGCTCTCCCTGTCCACGTCCCTCGTCGGCTTCGGTCTCACCCCCGAGGGCTTCGAGGGCAACGAGGTCGTCTACGACATCTTGCTCGACCAGGCCTGGGCGTCGTCGCCTCTCGACACCCGCCGCTACTTCCACGGCTGGACCACCCGGCGCTACTCCCCCCTCCCCGGAACCGTGTCGCGTCCTCCTCACGAGCTCTACGAGGCCTGGCAGATCCTCCGCTTGTTCGTCTACTCCAACCCGCGGACCGACATCCCCCAGGTCCCCGTCGCGACATACCAGCTCCGCCCGGCCCTCGCTGGCGTCGCCAACCGAACAGGCCACTTCCCGCACCCGACAGCCCTGCACTACGACCCCCTCGTGCTCCAGAAAGTGTGGCAGCTCATGTTCCGGTCCGCCCTGCGCCAAAGGCGCCTCTGGGGCTCTCCGACCTTCCAGCTCGACTTTCTCGACGTCTCGCGCCAGGTGCTCAGCAACGCCTTCGACGTCAGCTACGAGGACCTCCTGCGCGCCTACCACTGCAGCATCTCCATGCCCAAGTGGTACGAACTGCGCGCCGCCACCGCCGCCACCCCTCGCGGAGCTCCAAACAACCCTGAATGTGACGTCCGCGGCGCGGGGAACCGCCTCCTCGGCCTGCTCTTCGTGCTGGACTACGTCCTCTCCGCCAACGACCACTTCACGCTAGCGCACTGGACGGCCGCGGCCCGGAAATGGGCCTCCCGGTCCGGCGGCAGGGAGGCGGAGTCGCTCTTTGCGCTGAACGCCCGGTCGCAGGTGACGGTTTGGCAGGTCAATGCCGATAGTCTAAACGACTATGCCGCCAAGGCGTGGTCCGGCCTCGTGGGCTCCTACTACGGGGGACGATGGAGCATCTTTGTCAAGGAGCTGGCGAGGGCCAGTTACCGCGGGGACAAGGTCAACGAAGAGGCGTTGGCGAGGGCACTGGGAAGGTTCGAGGCGGACTGGCAAGGGGGGAAGGGTGGTGAGGAAGGGTCGAGGAGGATTGATTTGCAGAGGTTGGGGAGACGACTGATGAGGTGGTGGCCGGATGTGTTTCCGTTGGTCAAGTAAGGCGTCGTTAACGACATTGATTTGGATAGAAATAGAGGACTCAGGAGTATATATATATTAACAGGAATAGCATGTTATTCAATTAGGGTTCACTGTGACAGGTTTCCAATTACATACGCACTCATTGATGCGGGTGTAGACGTAAGACAAATATCGTCAGGTAAAATTGCGAAAAAAAAAAAAAATCAATTGCCACCCCACTGAATTGTGCCGTCTTGTCTTTTGAACCAACTTTGGATGCGGTCTGCCGTTCTGCTGGAGGCTGGCAGATTGCTGACTAGGTTGCACTGCCGTTTTGGTACGATGAGTTTGATGTTGTGGGAGTTGGAACGGACGGGATGGCTGCAGTACTGGCACGAGCATCCTTACTGGCGGCGATGGGTGGTTCTGTTCTGTTCTCCCTCGATGAATCTGGAGCAGGATCGCCGTCGGCTCGTGTTTGAGGTAACGTGGCTCTGTGGTTCATCAATTCGATGACTTGGCCAGATTGCAGGACGGACAGTCGGGCGTTGGTTCAAAGCTTTCCGTCGCGCTGTCGAAACAGTCCACGCAGAGAACGGGGCAATTTCCATAAGTGCCACTGGTACGATCCCGATTCCTTTTCTCTTCCAAAGCATCTGTCCCATTGTCATGTCCATGTCAGTTTGCGGGCAAACATTCCGAGTACAAGTAGAAGGGAAAGGAAGCTTTCATACAGCAGAGCTTGATTCCGAGGCGAGCATCCGGGCAGTCTTTTGCAAAGCGCAAGAACGATTTACGACAGCTAATAGTCAGTACCTTGGTGTACTTTTGAAAATAGGAAGATTGGCGAAACATGTAGGCAGCTATGAGGGCAGGCCAACAGTCTCGGACGTCGGTATAGTGCAAATGCTGGAAGCAGTAGGCTGATCCGTATAACAACCTATCTCCGCAGCCGTACTTGTTGGCCAGTATCGCAAGCGCGAGCATCGACTGCGCCGAGATGCGCTCCGGCGGCGCCAACCTCCTGCCGTAGATGACACGGCACAACAAGTTCCAAGTGGTGATGTCGTCTTCGGGAAGCTCTAGTTGCTGCTGGTGCTGGTGCTGCTGCTGCTCTTCACTGCCCCTTTCGGCTGGGGCTTGGCAGGGAGACCTTGTTGCCTTGCACTTCAATTCTGGACAATAATGATCGAGAAGGCACGTATGCACGAGGAGGACGTGCTTGTCTGATCCGACAACGAGTCGCAGGTCCGGGTCGTGAGAGAAGACCAGTTCGTTTGTCTCCTCGACCACGTCATCTTGCGATGCAGTGTCGCTTCTGATGCCGTCGTCTGGCTCCTTCTTCTGCCGCTTCTGGGGTGGTGATTTGTCGCCCATGGCGAATGTCAAATGAACGGGATATTGGCGGGGAAAAGACTGGTGGATGTTTGCTGAAATGTAGATCTCGGATAGTAGAAAGAGTGCTCCGGAAAGGACTTGTCACGTCACGTATTTACACGGTGGTTGGGAAGTTGCATCAGCTGCGTTGATCTCGAATAACATGGAATGCACACATGTACATATGTTTGCACAGCGAATGCAGTGCGGTTGGCAATAGCCTACAGTGTGGAATTTGCTCATGTACAGTGTAGCTTCCGATGCTCCTTCCTTGCTTGCAACAGCCAACAGCTGTCCGGTCATGGTGCGCTCACTCCATCCACGGTGCACAGTGCACAGACACAGTGCGTATACACAGTACACACATGACTTGTGAGAATAGCTCGCTCGGCTGTAGATCGAGGTAGACATCATCAACAACAACTTGCATCTACAATACATGCCGATCTCGCACGGTCCCGAAATGAGCGCTCCAGCTGGCCACTCCAAGAACAAATCTTCGGTTTCCCGATGTAAGTTTCTCTTGTCAACTCCCGAGGGGCCCTTCTCCTGCCCCAGATTGCGTCCTCTGAGCACTCAGTCATCGTCTTGAGTCTCGAGTTTTTGACTCATGGTTCATGACTCCAGGATGATGAGTCTTTTTGATATTCCTTGGGCTGCCAGCTCTTCGGTCAGCCATCATTTTGATTGACATCCCACAGCTTCACGACCTCGGTCATCTACCAAAGGGCCGCTCGATGCTGACAAGTACGTGCCCGCGTCTTCAACGGTTCAAAAAACCTCGCCCTTGGTTCGCCCCCCCCCCCCCCCCTCCTCAGCTAAACCCTCTCCAGGGATCCTTTGAGCGCATCTTCAACACCAGAGCCTCAACATCTCGGAGCGCAACTTCCTCACCGCACCGCATCACAAGCTCGTCGCTCTACGCCTTCGCCGAATCCTGCAGTGGAGGAGTCCCGCACCAAAAACTTCTCCTTTCTCCTCCGCCCCGAGATCTACCACCCCCTGACGCCCCTCAATGTCCCCGTCGCCTTTCGCAATTCGCCCAAGCAGCCTGATCCGTCAGAACCGCTCCATCGACTCCTAGCAAAGGGCCACTTTCGTGCTGCGGCCATTGCAGCGACCCAAGAACTCACCGGTTCCAGTGTACACGGAGCCGTGGACCCAACCGACTCACAGCGAATCTTTGACCTGCTGTACACCCGACTGGTTTGCTTGACGCTCATCAATGCGACTCCGCTGGCCGCTCAAGAGGTCAAGGCGCTCGAGGATCTCAGCAACGCGCGGCTCTACGTCGACGCCAAGACAGGCCAGCATGTAGTTCCGTGGAATCTCCGTGTGCTCAACGTGCGGCTCCAGGCGCTGGGCTTTGGCGATCCTCGTCGAGCCGTCATGAGCTACCACGATTTAGCCCGAGAGGCCCGCGAACATGCAGGCAGGGCAGTGGCTGAACACGACCACTCAGCCAGTGAACTATGGAAAGCCCGCCTGCGCGAGCTCGGCGTCAAAGTGGCAGGTGCTCTTGTTGAAATGGACGACCTGTCGGGCGCGGCACACCATTTGAGAAGCCTGCAGGACGGAGCGGACGGCAAGATTGCCGTCGCCCGAGCTCTCCTGTGGCTGCAAATAGGGGATGTGGAAAAAGCACGCGAGTGTGCTGCCCAGTGCTGCGAAGACGTTGCCGAGACGGAGAAAGTCATCCTGGCATTGTGCGACATGGCCGAGGGAGATTATGAGGCGGCGCTGGGGAAGTGGGATGAGCTGAGGGAGCATCTCGCCGGTGATGAGATGGTCGGAGTCAACACGGCAGTATGCCTGTTGTATCTAGGTCGAATGTCAGAGGTTTGTCTAACACCCTCTCATTCTCTCGTTCTTCTTCCTCTCCTTTTCTTTCACCCCTTCCTGCCCTCTCCCTTCATTCCCCTAGTCGCATAAAGCTAACCAAGTACTTCCCCCAGGGCCGTGACATTCTCGAGGGTCTTGTCCAGTCCGGATTCTCATCCCACACGCTGCTTTTCAATCTGTCGACAATCTACGAGCTGTGCACGGACAGACATCGCCAGCTGAAGATGAAGCTGGCCGAGCGGGTAGCAGAGGCGGATGAATCACCGGCGGGATGGGAGAAGATGAATACAGATTTCAAGCTGTAGACGAGCAGAGTATTGAAAATGAATATAGTGATTCATGAAACATTGTGCACGAGAAACTCTTTTTTTTTTGTGCCAGCTAAGTGTTTTTTTTTTCTATTTGCAGACACCGAATGTCCGTCCTTGGGAGAATAATTTTTGAAATTTTTTACTTAGTATCTCCCCCCTCTTTAAGTTGCCAGGCGAAACAGCAGAAAGTAGTTACGTTGCCTCTACAGGTGCAAAAAGTATTCGGGCCGCCCACTGTATGTGTGTATCTGTGTATTTACACACACATGTATTGTCAATGGATTTATCTATATACTCATATAGTCAAATACTTATTTCTTTCTAAAATACATTCTTCAAACTACCCGCGCGACCACAACTTTACATGTACCCATGTACATAAAAAGGGATTCGGTATCCTCGGACCACCCCTCCGCCCCGACCCCCGCAACAGATGTTATCGCCAATCTCTAAAAGCATGAGGGAGCGCGTTGTTGAACAAAAAAAAAAAAAAAGACGTGGTGACATTTTGATCCGTCATCTACCTGACAATATTATCTGGCAAATCGACCTTTCTTTCGTTCCTCCTCAGCACTTGTCCGTCTCTGTAGACACATAAATGTGTGCTGTTGTTCCTCGGAAGCCCAGTACGCATACCCCGTTATACCTTCAACCACAGCGCAAACACACCCTTGGCATACTCGACAATCTCGTCCCCTCCGAGCTTGCTCTCGCCATACACCCGGTCCACAAACGAAATGGGCACCTCGGCCACCGTACATCCCATGGCCTTGGCGCGGACCATCATCTCCATCTGGAACGTGTACCCTTTGCTCTCCGTGCTCGTGATAACCTTTTCCAGCACCGCCTTCTTGTACAATCGAAAGCTGCCGGTCAAGTCGCTGACGCCCGGGCGCAGCACCGTGTCGGCAAAGAGGTTGGCGCCACGACTGACAAACTTGCGCTTGAGGTCCCAGCCGAAGACGCCGCCGTTGCCGGCGTACCGCGTGCCCGTGACGATGTCGTAGTTGCCCCTGGCCTGGAGGGCAACCATTTGCGGAATGAACTTGGGGTGGTGCGAGAAGTCGGCGTCCATGATGATGACAAAGTTGCCCGTGGTGAACTGCAGGCCGTGCACGTAGGCGGTCCCGAGACCGAGCTTGCCCGCGCGGGGCTTGAGGACGACGTGAGGCGCGTAGGCTTTGACGAGTTGGTTGGCTACCTCCTGGGTGCCGTCGGGGGAGCCGTCGTCCACGATGATGAGTTCCCAGTCAAGATTGCTGATCCGTCCCTGGTGTCAGCCGCCACATGTCCCTGTGTGGGCTCCAAATGGAGGAAGAGTGGCCGTCAAGCCAGGGGGGAGGGGGGGAGGGGGGGGGGGTTACCTCTCCGTAAAGGTACGGTTCAGCAGCCAGGTGATGATGGGCAGGTTCTTGCGCTCATTGTACGTCGGCAGAATGACCGAGTACTTGTTTGATGAGGATTTGGCGGCAGCCATTGTTGAAGTGTGGAATGGAAAGGAGTTTGAAGGAAGAGGAAAAGAATGAAATAATGAAAGAAGAGGGCGCCCGTGAACGAATGGATAAGACCAGCCCAAACACCGATTGGAGAACAGCTGGATGAAACGAGGTGGTTGGAAAGAGGCAGCAGATGGGTGCGCCGCGAAGAAGATGAAATAAAGTGAATAAAATAGAATAAAATAGAATAAAATAAAATAAATTAAAATAAAATAAAATAAAAAGGAGCGTCTTCAAGTCGGCCTAGCAGGAATTTTCGTCTTGTGGCAATCGCAGGACCAAGAGTCGAGTCGGTCTCGTTGCGCTGGCGTCGCGTTGGTGTTTGGCCACAATGTCACGATGGATCAGGTACCCGGGTGCTTGGTGTGGCCAAGCGCAGCGAGGAAGTTCTGCCTGACTAAGCACCCCTAGATCCGGAGTGGCGCAAGTGGCGCATGTGGGCTGGCACCTGGCACGCCGCAATTGGCAGCGACCACTTTTCTACAGCTGCTGCCGGCCCAAGGAGGCGCGATTCGAGAGGTTGGAGAGGCAGGAAGCATCCAAATCTTGTCGTGTCGGTTTCCATGTTCTCTTTCTTGAGAAAAACCGACAAAACACAAAACACAAAAACACAAAACACCAAAAACAGCCATCTCGATTTCATTTTTGCATCGCGAGAGAATGCAGCTTGCCTTACTCCCTTTCCCAAGCAACCTTACCGCGGACTTCCCTCGGATGCCCTCCCAGGAAACTCGTCGTCCACGAGATGCTGGCGCCCAGTGGCCACTGCCGGTCTGCAACCCCCGCTTCCCCCTGCAGGTTGCACAGATTGCGTGCATGCATTACCAAAAGAAAAAGAAAAAGAAAAGAAAAGAAAAGAAAGGGAAAAGAAAACTGACGGTTCAAGATCGGAACAGATCGGTCCCAGCCCATGCACCTCATTGCATCGACGTGTGAAGATTTCTGGTGCGCAGTCATTCGCCTTCAACTCGTTGCTGTCGAGCTGACGCCAAGATCTGGGTTTTGTCCACACACTGCCCAACCACAGCGAGTTATGCGAGGACGGTGCACAAAGTTTGATTATCGCCTTCCAACATCGAACAGACTCACCCCGTCCACTCGAGGAGTGTCAAACACCGGTGGCAATAGTGGCGCGCGAGGTTGTGCATGTTTGCGGCGGCCCACCAGCGGAATCTCACAACTGCCGCACGCTCTGCCCGTCCTGTTGTCACTACCGAGTAACTACTAGTACCTACTAGGTACTCTGTGACGTGTGTCTTCCCCGCAGATGCAGGCGGACTACAGTACCAGGTCACCAACGGTACGTTGTTGGCTCCTGTCCATGGCACTTTTGAGCCCAGTCGTGGTTGGTTGGATCCTGGCGGTGGACCGTTTCGATCGTCTTCACGGGCACTGTCCTCATCGGGGGGTTTGGTACTTACTATTTACTACTCATGTCTAACTCGACACAGTCTCGAGGCCCATTCCGCCAGGTTTCGCTGGCCAGTTGAACTTGACGCTCGCACTGTCCACGGTTCGCCAAGTACCTGTCCATTACCTACTAGGTACTTTCACGCATCAGGTGGCCGGCCACCCACCGCCATGACGATGCTTCCCTGCTTGTGCCCCCAACACAATGCAAGCAGCACGTCAGTCCGAGTGAGTGATTGTGGCAGGTGGCTGGCTCAATCGCGAGCCATGGCCTGGTTCCAGTGTGATGAGTTTCTTGAGAGTCCACGAGTACACGAGTCCAGGATCCAGCAAATGTAAGTATCCTAGACCCGACCAGATACCTACTTACATATGTACCTACCTACGAGGCAGGTATCGAGAAACGGGACACACAGGCCTCTCCAAGTAGCTTTGCCGCCGAGTACGCCCAAGAGGAACACAGAGCCTCCTCCTGGTGATTCTGCTCCGTGGAACCCAATCGTAAGTTCTCCAAGGTTCCCAGGTTCCAGGTTCCAGGTTCCAGGTTCCAGGTTCGCAACCGGCTCTCTCCTGCACCCGTCCCATGCTCGGCCTGCTGTATTATGCGATCGATCCCCGGTTTTTTTTTTGTTCCAGCTCCCATTGCTCAGACGTCTCCGAATTACTCACCTGCATCAGCTGTCTACCATCCTTTGTCTCTCTTCCAACTTTCCATAATCTCCCCGCCAGGACAGAACACCTCCGTGTCGCTTTTCCATCCATGGTTGTGCTTTGGCGAAGCAGTTTCTCAAAGTGCCCAGCTTACTCCTCGTGCTGCCAACAGCCACGAGATTTTTATGTCCTAGCAGAAGAGGTAGAGCCATCTCAAGTTTCGAACTACTTTCTTTCCTGTGCTGTTTCTGAGCTCTCTGTGCCCGTTCTTACGTCATTCCAGCCCTTTTCGACCTCCCGCCACAGGTTCGGGTTCCACAAATCATGACCAACGCCCATGGTTCAGTAATTGACAAAGGTGAGAAATTGCCCGGTAGTGGTCGCATCGCATATCGGATTGTTCTCGTGTGGTCGCATCAGTTTCTGCGATGCCTTTTGAGCGTGCTTGCCGTTCCAGTGACACATTGTTCTCTTTCGGGCTGCCAACGTGGGATCGGCGTCTGGATGAGTCTGTCGTTCTTGAATCGTTTCGAGTCCATCCGTCTCGTATTCAGAGCTAACGAGGGAAACAACGAAAAAAAAAAAAAGAAAAGAAAAAAATAGACGAAATCACTGACAAAGGTGTCTCTTGTCATCCTTCTCTTGGCGCGGCTTCGCAGGGAATTCGACCCCTTCCAGCTGTGTGTCCCCCTAGCCCAGCTCATACGACGGGGCAAGAGCAGGCCAAGACTGCAGATAAGCCGGTTGACAAGCCAATGGACGAGACACCATCGTCTCTAGATGCCAAGGGAGCCAACGGAACCGTTGGCGGCAACGTCGGGCACAAGCTCGGTGCTCCAAAGCCCGTTGAGGTGACTTCGGTTCCTCAGACGCCTTTGAACGGCTGCTCGACTCCGGCTGGAGGAACGCCGCGGCCCGAGTTGAAAATTACAGAAGAGCCAGCATCTTCGGCTGCTGAGCCAGATATAGATCCCATCATCGAACCCATCGTGAAGCGTGACGATGAGGTGCCGAAAGCGTCGCCAGCAGCGTCCGCACCCCAAGGAAATCGCGGCCAGTCGCCGCCGTTGACCGAGTCGCACCAGGAATCCGAGACACCACAAGCTGTAAATGAATCAGTGCTGCCAAAGGTATCCGAGTCTTGTTCTCAAGAGGAGTCGGCCACTGTGAAGGCACCAGAGCTGGGTGCAAAGGAGCCAGCCGTCAACGGGATTGCTGGCACTGATGAGCCTCGACTCAAGCCCCAAGCTCCCGTGACGGGTAGGAAACGCAAGCTCGACGAACCCTCCGATTCTGGGACAGCCAAGCTGGCAGAGAATCCGACTGCCACCCAAAACGCCGCTTCCACCGGTAAGAAGCGTAAGCTTGATAACGCATCCTCCATCCAGCCGATGGCAGACGACCCCGCCACAGCAGCGAACGATCCGGCCCGCCCGAGCTTAAAGACCGTCCGGCGCAAGAGAGAGAAGAAGCCATGGACCGTAGGACGAACCGACCGCAAGACTCGAAGCCAGGGTCCCGTTGATTTGTAATACCCTTTGTCCGCTGGACATTCCAACGGACAAGGTGAAAAGGAGAATGAAAGCAAGTAACGTGGCAGGAGAAAAATTCTGTACTTTTTTTTTTTTTTGTCCATGACGAAATGAACACTACGTGTGCGTTGTTTTGTGATGAGGACTACTGAGAAGGACTAGTCTCGAGTCGTGTCGTGCCACGGCGTGTTCATGTGGACAACACACATTCTTTGGTAGGCACAATCAGGAGGTTATCATCTGCAGTGGAGGGAAATAACATTGTGCCTTGAATGCGAATCGGTCTGTTGGGGCCTTCTTTTTCTTCATCACGCAGGGGTCTTGCAACGTTTCTGGTCGCTTGCTCGTCCAATCGCCGCCTCGGTCAAGTAAAAACACCCCTCTAGAAAATATGTAGGCCTGTATTGTCAATCCCCCCACGATTTGCCATTATCAGACGCGTCGTCACCAAGCACGGAAGTCGGCTCTCAACCATCAGGTGCCCACTGAATGGCATCACTGCGAGAGGGAAAGGGGCAAAGGAATGACACTGTACTAGGGGCGGTTATTCCGTGGAGGCGGGGGCTTGTTCTTTCTTGTGGTGGAATGATCTGGAGGGCGAGGATGGGAGACGATGGAGGTCTCGGTAGTAGATTGACATGACGTAGGGTGAATATAATGAAAATGTCATAAAAAAGGGTGTTTTTATTTATATATTGCCATCTATGTATGTCCTCATATATTTCGCGGTCTTGTCTTCTTTCTGTTGCGCCTTTTTTTTTTTTTTCCCTCTTTTCTTTTCGTCTTCATTTCTCGTGATTCCAATTTGGACTCCAGTTCGGGTGTCGCGACGCCTGAGTCTCGCACGGATACTTGCCCTTCTTCTTCTTGCGCCTCTCGAGATGCGGCCTGTCGGGCTTAGGCTCGTACGGCGTCAATCTCCATTCTTCGGCGGGCGGCTGGTCATACTTGTCCGTGTGCTCCGTGTGCTCCGTCTTCTCCGTCTGTTCCCTTTCGGCCCTCCACTGGTCGCACTTGAGGAGCAGGAGCCGCGTCGAGGTGCGTACTTGGAATTCGTCGCACTCATTCGGGAGGCACACTGAGTTGGTCAGGGTGTGCAGATTATAGGGGCTGCAGACGCATGCCTGGTAGTTGAGGGAGCAGCCTAGGTGGTTGGTGTAGAAGTCGTAGAGGCATCCGAGCTGTTTTTGGTTGTTATGAGTACGAGGGGTACGGAAGTTGGGGGGTTCATGGAATTTGAGGCTTTGGGGGTTATTGACCAGGATTATAGGAGAGGGGGACAAGCAAAGGAAAAGGGGGGGAGAGTGTAAGAGGGAAAAGAACTTCTCACGGCGCATTCATCCAGGCCCTTGCTTGCCCAGGCGCGGCAATAGAGACCTTTCTTCTTTCCGATCCATCTGATGGACGAGGCTGGGGAAGGGAGGAGGGTGACCAAGAGGAAGAGCACCAGGGTGACGAGGGCGAGACGTCGCATTTTCCCGTCAGAACAAATAACAAAAAAAAAAAAAAAAAAAAAAANAAAAAAAAAAAAACCGGGTAACTAGGTTGTAGCAGTTATGTTTCGGTGAATGCCTCGGAGGACGATAAATGGGCTCAGACGCATTCATGTCATTGTTGTGTTTTTTGCGAGCTTGTCCGAGGGCGACGAGAGGCCATATAAGTGTATATAAAATAATTTGTATGTCCTTCACGGCTGGGTCCGTCTACAGCCCGCGCATGCGAATACCGGATCGCCACGTCGGACCCCCTACTACATGTGCCGCAGTTCAAAATAGAGTGCCTGATTCGCTCCAAGTACATGTCAGGCGATGCAGTTTGTGGACATTCAACCAACAGATGCCAACAAATGCCATCAGCTGTTGCGTCCATGGTCGTGCTAAAGGCGTAGCGCTTGTGGGCAAGAGACACGTGTTGGCGCTATCGCTAATGACTGTCCTCATGGTCCTGCAAAACTCGCGCGCATGTGCTACGCAGCAGTTTGGCTTGTGGTCCACGACTCCACGAGTGAGGAGACGAGGGCCAAAATCGCAAAGTGTGGCGCGCAAAGACAGCCAGGCTACTATGCAAGCTATCTGTCGATATTGTTCACGTTTATCGGCATGGGCGACGAGCGTCTGCTAGATGGGCAATGTTTATCGGAGTCGAAGATGTTGGTTTTTTTTTTTCGGGTCCCTCTTCTCTTCTCTTCTCTTCTCTTCTTTCTTTTTCGTAGTGTCAGTGGCAATTGAATCGGAGAGGCGGCTCAGCGACAAGGTGTTTCACGTGCCAGGCCCCATGTGGACGTGGACGTCAATTTAGCATTGGAATGGGGGCGGCCCCAGACTGAATCAGGTTGACATCCTCGTGGACAGTGGTGAGCAAGGTACAATGTACTGTGCTGGAAGATTGAGTCGGCCATGCGCCTGTCTCTTGCGTGATGCCAAGCAAGCAAAAACTCTTCAAGACAAGTCGGGACTCGGGGTCCATCTTTTTGACTTTACCAGGGTCAGGGGGGAGCGGGTTGGTGTCATGCTCGAGAGCTTGACCAAAAAATGACGCGCCTGCATTCGTCGTTCCAATTTTTCGCAATGCCTTTCTTTTCTTTTTCTTTTACTTTTTCTTTTTCTTTTGCTTTTTCTTTTGCTTTTTCTTTTCCTTCCCTCCCCCCGATACATGCCCCACTCCTCTTCGTATTCTGGTGGACATGGTCGAAGTGGATATCAACGAATCAAACAACAGAAACGGGGTGATCGGATCGCTCGGGCGCAGTGGTAAGGTGTCAAAAATAGCACAAGAAATCCACATCAACCCCAAGGAATGGAATGTTGGCAAGGACTATTATTATCGTTCCCGATGCAAAGACGATGCTGCAGTGTTTAGCTCCAGAGTGCCCGTGCGTTCACCGGGAGAAGATGTCGATGCTGATCAAGACCTTGTCCATGCCGTCACCAGCTCTGAGCTCTGAGTGTGTGACTGTCCAGAGTTGTACTTGCTTGGCCGTGAATGTCGACGTTGGACTGCAGTAATGCATCGAAAGTGCGGCACCAGCTACCTACCAGTCAGAGCACGTAATCGAAGAGCTGGGTTGTCCATGTTTGCGCATGTAATGTGCAGTACATGTGTGTATCGAAATCCTCCTCTTTGATTTCCAGGGCCCACCAAAGGAACGGCACACGGCTTTTCTTGGACGATCGATCGAAATGGGTTCCTTTCTGGGGGGTTGATTTTAGCTGGCATCTGAAATCAGGAGCGGAAACGGGCTTGTGCCAAATGCCCGCAGCTAATTGGAGAGAGACGCATGACTTGTGACGGAGGATGGAGTCTGTCGGCGAAACTAGGCACGCAACAGCGCGGATGACGATTGCGAGTCTGTCGAGTGTCTGATGATGGTCTGTTGTCTGTTGGACTGTTGAGTGTCTGCGTGCGCGGGACTTGAAGATGAAGATTGAAAAGATTGAAGGGTTCAGCCCTTGCCCTTCCCTCTCTCCCCTCTCCCCTCTCCCCTGTCCCATCCCCCGGCATCCGGACAGCCTTCGATGTTCGCTCCTTCCACAGATGATGGGGTGTGGCGAGTAGTCTCGTGCCATTTGTGCTTTAGGCAGGTGCAATGGTGCCTGGCGTTCACTTTTTTTTTTAAAAAAAAAAAAAAAAAACTTTTTTCACTTCCGCCTTCTCCACCCTCCCCACTTCAACTCCCTCGGTATCCACTCACACGCACGCAGTCCCTGAGCCCCTGGTCAAACAATGCAGTCATGCGTGGTTGATGCGCCAGGCTCGGTTTGTTGATGGGTTGGAACTTGGTGGGCTGGTGGGTTCATGAACTGGTGGTCTGGTGGTGGTCCAGCGACATCCTCCTTGTACTTCTCCTGCCAGGGCTTCTTCTTCTTTGTCTTCTTCTTCCCTTTATCCATTCCTGTCGACAACCTCGGTCCTCTGCGGCTCCCTGCCCTCGTCTGATCTGCTTCATCTCTTCCATTCGGACCCTTTTTGCGACCTCAACTTCTTCCTTTGCTGTGATAGAAGTAGCCTCTCGTTTGCCCCTTTTCCCACGCCTTTCTCTTCTCGCGTTTCCGCCGTCGTTTTCTCCGCGCCCAGCCGATCTGTGTCACAAGTTGCACCAACGCCGAGGAGCCATTTCTATTTAGAATACTGAGCATTTAGGGAATTGCAGTAAATCATTTCTCAACACTCGACCCCTTTACCCGACATCGGCTTCTCTTCCCCGCACACAATCGGAGGCTTTCTTCCCCTTGCTTATTGGCTCTGTTACCACGAAGCGCTTTTTTGTTTTGTTATAAAAAGAAAAGACTAGGATAGGAAAGGAAAAAGGAAAGGAGAGAGGAAAGGAAAATAAAAAGGACAGGAAAAGGAGAAAAAAACGACGAAATAAAAAAAATAAACAGCAAAATAAGGTCCATCAACAGGCTATTCTACGTTTTGCATCCGTCGCCAACATCAACAACGACTTGCGCGAAGCGATTCATAAATCATTGCTCAAGACTTATCGACGCCAGCAGCAAGAGCTGCCCGAGAGAAAATTTTGTGTCATCGGTATTTTCAGTTTCAGCACCTCGCTTCGATTGGAGCCTGAGACGGCCTCACCTCATTAATTTCCGCGCCCGCCCGCTCGGCGTCGGCATCACCATCCTGGCCGACCCTCCGCCACCATGGATGTCCCTCACGCGGCTCTCAGGGCCATTGTGTCCAGGGAGGAAAAAGACGTTGGGCATGAGATGCTGGAATTGCTGCAGAATCCATTCATGACTGGCAAGGTAACAACTACTCGTCATCCCGAATAGCCTCTGAGAGAGTGGCAGGCAAAAAAAGAAAAAGAAAAAGAAACCAAAAAAAATAACCAATTCATCATCACCTCTTTTCATCAATCATACCGAGTACGGAACTCACTAAACCCTGTTGCTAATGCCCGAGCGCTCTTCTTAGCTTGCCGTTACTTCCGTGTACTCGGCTGCAGCCACGTCAGTCGGTGTGACGGTTTTCATTGCCCTCTGTTTCTCCTTCCTTCGACCGTATAATCAGGCCATCTATGCCCCGAAAGCAAAGCACGCCGACGAAAAACATGCTCCACCGCCAATAGGAAAGGCCCCGTGGGCTTGGATCACACCTCTTTTACAGACCAAAGAGGTCACGTTGATGCATCAAATCGGCATGGATGCCACCATCTTTCTGCGCTTCACTCGTATGCTCAGAAATATGTTTCTCATCTTGGCATTGATTGGCATCGGCGTTCTGTTGCCCATCAACATAACCAGTTACCAAGAGTTTGAGTACCAAGGCAAACCCGACACAACGCAGTGGATGTTGAGAATCACCCCCCGCAACTCATTAGGAAACCCCATATGGGCTGTAGTCTTTGTTGGATACGCCTTCAATTTTGTGGTCATGGGCTTTCTTTGGTGGAACTACCGCAGAGTGGTGGCCTTGCGCAGAATCTACTTTGACTCGGAAGAATATCAAGCAAGCCTGCACGCCAGGACCCTGATGTTGTTCGATATCCCCCGCCAAGGATGCTCTGACGAGGGTATCGCCAGAATGATCGACTCGGTTGTACCCAACTCGTCCTTTGCAAGGACCGTCGTCGCACGAAACGTCAAAGACCTTCCCGATCTGATTGAAGCGCACGATAAAGCTGTCCGCAAGCTCGAAAAGGTGCTGGCCAAATACCTCAAGGACCCGCAGAACTTGCCTGCCGCACGACCGACATGCAAGCCTTCGAAAAAGGACCGGAGGTACCCCCAGGGTCAGAAACTGGACGCCATCGACTACCACACACAACGTATTCGAGACTTGGAGTTTGAAATCAAGGAAGTTCGAAAGAGCGTGGACAAGCGCAGCACGATGCGCTACGGATTCGCCAGTTATTCCGACATTGCTGAAGCCCACAGCATCGCCTATGCCTGCGGCCAGAAGAAGCCTCACGGGGCCACGGTCAAGCTGGCGCCGCGGCCGACCGACGTCATCTGGCGCAACATGCCACTGTCGAGTGGCACGCGCAGAGGCCGGCGATGGATCAACAATTTCTGGATTGCGGTCCTGACTCTCCTGTGGGTCGCGCCCAACGCCATGATCGCCATCTTTTTGGTGAATTTGAGTAACCTGGGCAAGGTATGGAAGGGGTTCCAGGTCGAATTGGAAAGAAACACCAATCTCTGGGGTGTCGTTCAGGGTATCGCCTCTCCCGCCTTGACATCGCTCTTTTACCTGGTCCTCCCCGTCATCTTTCGCCGGCTCTCCATCAAGGCCGGCGACCAAACCAAGACGGGCCGGGAAAGACACGTTTTGAGCAAACTGTACGCCTTCTTCGTCTTCAACAACTTGATCGTCTTTTCCTTCTTCAGTATCCTGTGGTCTTTTGTCTCCACCGTCGTCAAATCCACGAGCGAGCCGGGAAGCAACGGCCAGAAGCTCGACGCCTGGTCTGCCATTCTGCAGGCCCATCTGGCCACGAATGTCCTCGTGTCGTTATGTGAAGCCAGTCCCTTCTGGGTCACCTACCTGCTCCAGCGACAACTCGGAGCCGCGATCGATCTGGCACAAATATGGCCGTTGATTACAGCCTTTTTCCAGAAGAGATTCTCGAGTCCTACACCCAGAGAGTTGATCGAGCTTACGGCGCCGCCTCCATTCGAATACGCAAACTACTACACGTATTTTCTCTTCTACGCAACCGTCACGCTTTGTTTTGGCACAATCCAGCCGCTGGTTCTGCTGGCCACGGCCATGTATTTCTGCATCGATTGCTATCTGAAAAAGTACCTGATCTTGTACCGCTTCGTCACAAAGACGGAGTCGGGTGGACTCTTCTGGCGCGTCGTCTTCAACCGCATGGTGTTTGCCGCCACGTTGGCCAATGGAGTCGTGCTTCTGACGGCCTGGGCCGGAGGCGACGGTGCCACACACATACAATTCTACACAGCCTGCCCTCTTCCCGTGCTCATGCTCTTGTTCAAGCTGTATTGCAAAATGACGTTTGACAGAAAGATGATTTACTACACCATCAACCATAGCATCCCCAAAAATGTCGAGGCGGTCGGTGGCGACTTCCATCCTGGCCAACATTCTGGCCGTCATGACAAGCTGGCCAGCCGATTTGGGCACCCGGCCCTCTACAAGCCGCTCATCACACCAATGGTACACCAAAAGGCCCAGAATTTGCTCCCGTCGGTCTATCGTGGACGTCTGACCGAAGGCCGTGGCGCTGATGGCGGCGGCGACAATGATGGTGCCGATTTGGCGACGGTCAGTGGGTACTCGGACACGTACGCTTTGGACTCGATGAAGCGCGAAAAGGTGGGCAAATCAGCCAACAAGGGTTCTGGTGGTGGTGGTGGTGGTGGTGTTCCTGGGTTTGAGTACGTCTCGGATGCGCAAATGGACTTTGAATATTACAAAACCCGGGCCGAATTTGCGGAAGAACACGGCGGCGGCGAAATGTACGGTCGAGGGGCGGACATACACCGCCATGCAACTCCTGGCTCGTTTGACGATTGGTCGAGCGCCCGGTCGATATCTCGACCTGCGTCTCCCGTGGTGGGTGTCGTCGGCAGCGTGTGCCCAGGGCCAGGGCCGGGACAACAGCAACAACAACCACTCCCAGCAGCCCGACGAGTCGTGACGAACGCGAGCGCCATGTCCGACACGAGTTATTCCAGCTACCGGCCTGCTCATGCTGCTCAGTCAGCTTCTGGTGGTGGTAGTTATGGATTGCCCATGGCGCAACCCAACCGCGGTCTCAGTCCTCTGTACGGTCACGATAACGGAAGCTCATCTGGACTGGTTCAGCACGCCGCTGGAGTGCCCATGAGTCCTTCGTTACCGCCATATACATCTCGTGAGAGCTCTGTCGACGGCGGGGGCAGAAGGACGCCAACGCGTATCCAGTCGCCGGCTCCGAATCGAGTTGCATCACCACACATACCGCAAGGCCACGTTCCAGGACCATCCATGGGCGCTCTGGGTGGCGGACCGCATGGCTACAGCGGCTTGGCGCAGGTGGAGGATGCGGACTTGTATGACGGCGGTGCGCCGGCTCAGTACAATTATTTCCGGGGCGGCAACGGTCATCGACCGGCTAGGCAACCGGGACAGGGATGGTCATAGGGCTTGTCATGATTTTTCTTTTTTTTTTTTTTTTTTTTTGGCGTTTTATTACCTTTTTCTTTTTCTTTTTCTTTTTCTTTTTATTTCCCCTTCCCTCATCGTTTCGTCCTATTGTCCTCCAGGCTTTCCATATTTAATGATATCTCTCTTTCTTCATTCATTTCTTCCCTTCTTTGTCTCTTATTATCCTTACTCATGTTTAATCTAGACCGTTGCGTCCAATTGGAATACCGCATCGCATGTAGCATGCACGTGCCCTCATGACGGAGGCTGCACAGAAGAGAGGCAGAAGCACATAGAACCTGCAGGCAGATTGGGCTCTGGCCTATGTATATAGAAACAGTAATCATGGATGTTTTTCTCTTTCTTCTTTTTTGGCCTACGGGTTTCAGGCTAGCTTGTAGCGTGTCTGGGAGCCGATTGTTTCTGAGGGAGTCGGGGGTATTTGGTCGTCAAGAGGGCGTAAACCAGACTGGCTTAACGTGTCGGCACTAGCAGTACTGTGAGTATGGACGCCCAGGGCGGGCATGGAATTATATAGTCAAGGATTTTATATTTTTCTCTGTTTTTATGAGCTTTTGCTTCTAAGCTAGTTCTTCACCCTATCGAGAAGAAAAAGCCCCCGTCTCGTCAAAACAACGCATATACGCCTCCAGATCGTCGGCCAAACCAGCCATCAACTCGTCTGGCACACCCCCCTCGTGCCACGACAGACCAATCGTCAGGGACCCGCCGGCCGGGGCACTCGCGACGCCCAGGCCGAGGGCGGGACCGACGGGCATGGCGCCGTTGGTGAAGTAGACTCTCGAGACGGAGAAGGCGGGTGCGGCAGAGGCAGAGGTAGGAGAAGCAGGGGCAGGCGTGGCAGGCTTGGCGACAGGGGAAGGCGACTGAAAGACACCCACGTTGCTCAGTTCCCACGACTCGGGGCGGGGACGGCCATCCCTTTTGCGGAAAAAGGCAAACCAGTCGCGGACGTACTTGAGGAGGGCGGTGGGGTCGTCCTTGGGGAGGGTGCGGGTGCGTCGGGCGAGATGGGCTTTTTGGTCGTGGGCGAGGGACCAGATGGCGGAGGTGAGGGTTTCGGGGGAGGAGGCGGCGAGGTGGCTGCGCAGGAGGGCGGTTTGGCAGGGGGAAAAGTGGTAGATGTGGGTTGTGACGAGGACGGAGAGCAGGTCGTGGAGGGGAGGAGACGAGCATGGTGGTGGTGGTGGTGGTGGTGGTGGTGGTGGTTGTCGGGGCAGAAAAGGCCGGAGGCCGATCGGGGTGGCGGCGGAAAAGCACGGGGCTTCGGAGGCGGAGAGACGGGCGGTCAGGGCGGCGAGGGTGAGGGCGTGGAGCAGGCCGGTGAGGGAGGTGCCGTGCCGGCGGCAGGCGGTGAGGAGGCGGGCGAGCAGGGCGGGGCGGACGGTGAGGGGCGGAGCGGTGCGGGTGATGCAGGGTAGGGCGAGATTGATGGGGGCGGCGAGCCAGGGCGTGGGGTCCGGGCGGAAGGGGCGGAAGGGGTTGCGGCGCAGCAGGGCGGGTGCGAATTCGGCCCAGAGGGTTTTGAGCAGGAAGAGGGACGAGACGGGGGCGGCGTGGACGAGGGACTGTGGGGCCGGAGGGAAGTCGGGAAGGAGGGTTGGGGTTGGGGTTGGGGTTAAGGTCGGGGCCGGGGTCATCAGGGTTAGGTGACGAGGCGCGTCGGCGTCGGCCCCGAGCATCTGCACCACCTCGGCGTTCAGCTCCCTCAGCAGCTGCTCGTGAAACATGCGGCCGCTGGTGCCGTCGAGCAGCGCGTGATGGTACGCAAAGACGACGTCCTGCACGTGCGGCGCCGCGGCCGGCTCGACGACCTCGACGCGCCACGCCGGCCGCCGCGCCACGTGCTCGAACGGCTGGTTGTGATGGCGGGCATGCACCGCGGCAATGGCCTCGTCGTAGTGGCGCTCGCGCTTCTCTTCGTCTTTGCTTTCGTCTTGGTCTTTGCTTGCGCCACTGACCCCGGGCAGCGTCGTGAACGACACGTGCTGCGCGAGATGCACGCGCGGAATGTGGCAGAAGCGCGCCTCGTTGGTGTCGTCGTCGAGGATGCCGACGCGCAGCATGGGCTGGGCGAGCACGAGGCGCTCGAGGGCGGGATAGAGCAGCGCGGGGGTGATTTTGACGGATGCGGATGCGGATGCGGATGCGGATGCGGATGCGGATGCGGATGAGGATGAGGATGAGGATGAGGATGCCGATGCCGATGCCGATGCCGACAATGTGCATGTGTAACGGCAGGAGAGCACGACGCAGAGGTAGAGGCCCATGTGATGGCGACTGGAGCTGATGAGTTCGCTGCGAGGGTGAGCATTTCTTTTATTATGTATATTTGTATCTTTTCTTCTTCTTCTCTTCCTTTTCATACTTCAATCCTCACTGAAGCATGTCCATCATCATGCTTACATTGGCTGGAGCCGCCGCAGCGGCACCCCCGTCTCGAGATCCTCACTCATGGTGTATTGTGCTTTCCGAGGAGAAGATGCAAGGTCTTGTGCTGTGCCGCTGCGCGTCGCTGATGCGTAATGAGCATTCACTATAAAAAAAAGGGAAGAGAAGAAAAGAAAGAAAAGAAAGAAAAGAAAGCAACGCTCGGCTAAAACAAAAAGTGTTGCAGAGCCGGGGAAACTCAGCTAACAGGGGCAGGGGGGGGGGGGGGGGTCGGGCCCATGGGCCTCGGCATCATGGGTAGTCTGTGAAAAAGGAAGAAAACAGAACTCGTCACAGGAGAGTAGGTTGGACCGGGAGAATAATACATTCACGTCAAGGGGAGGAAAGCACGAACAATATCAACGCGGCGGGCGGCGCTGGGGGAACAATCGGGGAGGCAAGCGCCACGGGGAGTTGTCGGGGAGGCTGTGATTGGCTGGGTCGCCGGAGCGTGTACATGAGAGAGGATAGGATATATAAGGGAGAAGAGAAGAATAAATGAAAATAATAAATAAATAAATAAGAATAAGGAGAAACAGTAAAAAAAAAAAAAAAAAAAGAACATCAAGTCATCGCTCTGGCTCAATTCTCGTGCATGCCAAGGGCCAACACCTATGGCAACTCATACACCTCGCCGGGCCTCACCGCCTTCACCGCCCTCGCCTCCAGTTCGCTCCTTCCCGCCTCCGGCTCGCTCCTCCCCGTCTGCATGCTCGGCGCCGCACCCCCGAGCTTGCTATCCAGGTCCGACTGCACCGTGCGCGCCGTACGTGCCGTGTGAGCCGTCACGGCCGTGTACGCCGTGTACGCCGAGGGGGCCGTGTGCGCCGTCGCCCCCGTCTGCCGCCGCTGCTGCCGTGTCCGCGTCGAGAACTGCGAGTACGGAATCGAGTACGGCGACGACGACGGCGACAGAGACATGTTGGTCGTGTGCCGCGATGGAGCATACGCGCGCCCGTCGCCCTGCTCGTCGCCGTGCTCATCGCCTCGGCCATGCGCGTCTCCCCGGCCGCCCTGCCCACGCCGCTTCCGCCACAGCACCGCCACAGCCGTCAGCACCGCCACCGCCCCGAGCCCCGCCCCCACCGAAATGCCCGCAATCGCCGGCCCCGAAAGCCCTCCCGCCGCACCGTCGCCCTCCTCGCCCGCCGTCCCATTGCCGTGGCCGCCGTTCCTGTTCATGTTGACGTCCCCGCGCGTGTTCGTCACCCGCGGCATCGCCATCGACGGCAGCACGTACGTCGTGTCCGGCACCACAATCCCCGTCGGGAACACCACCGGCGCTGCCACCGCCGAGTACGTCTGCGTTGGCAGCAGCGTGGCCTCGGTTCCCGTCGTTGCCGGCACCGAAATGTTGAAATACGTCGAGTAGTACTTGATTGTCATGGCGCCCTGGTACGCCATGGCCAGGAAGCAGACGGCGTCGCGGCCCGGCGGTACGAGGCTCTGTCGGTCCATGAGGGCGGCCGTCCAGTTGTATGTGGTTTTGTCTTGAGCAATATTTTCTGCAGAATTCGTTGGAATTAGCTTCTTTGTTTTTCTTAATTGTTTACTTTTCTTTTAATATTCTTTCTTTCTTTCTTTCTTTCTTTCTTTCTTTCTTTCTTTCTTTCTTTCTTTCTTTTTCTTTCTTGTTTTCCCTCCTCCTTTTCCTTCCTCTTATAAACACACTCACTCTCCAAATAATACGCATCCGGTCGGTCCGGATGCTCCGGCACCCGCGGCCAGTCTATAAACAGCATCAGATCCAGCGTCAGCGCACTGCTCGTCTCGGCCGTCCACGAAAACCCCACGCCGCTGCCCAGCCTGTACCGCGGGTTGTCCTGGTACGAATTCTTGGTGTAGGGCGGCGGCTGGACGAAGTCGGCGCGGGCGCTGCGGAGGCCGAGGAGGCCGCCGAGGAGGAGCAGCGCCGTGGTGAGTGGGTGGGCTAGCATGGCGGAGATGCTTTCATTTCTGGGTGTCTTGTCTTTGTGTATTTTTGCGTGTCTTTTGTTTTTTTTTCGTGGTTATTGTGTATCGTTTTAGTCGTGAATTTTTCCTGTTTTTTCTGTTTTTTTCTTTTTTTTTAATTCTTGCTTGTCGTTTTGTTCTGCTGCGGTGGGTTTCGTGTCAAGGACCAAGGGGATGAATATAACTCGAGACTTTTTTTTTTTTTTAAAAAAAAAAAATTTTAGGTATAAGAAATAAAATATAAAATAGAAACGAAAATCAAAATTCCCAAGTGCAATCGTGTAAAGATTGAAAAGTGTAAAGGCGTAAAAAAAAACAAAGTCGACAACTACAGTCGCGGACACCCTTCTCACGTGCGCAGGAACACGCAACGAATCCCTACAACACGAACCCGTCCCATCTCAATTTCCGCCACCTTTTTTTCTGCTTCTTACTGGGCTGTTTTCCTTGTTTCCATTCTCATTCTCATTTTAGTTCATTTTTCTTTTTCCTCCGTGCAGGCCGAGGGCGAACCGGGTCCATGTACTTTAAATAGACGTCAGTGCTCAGGGGATCCATTCCCACTGCTCAAGCCATGGCCATGGCGGGATGCATCAGACCAGTTTGGCCATGGACGCAAACTCACGAAACCCGGTTGACGCTTGGACTTGAATATTGTTGAGGTTTCCATTGTCGTGAGCGGTGCAGGGCGTGAATTGGACGGAAGAGGGACGCGTCTCGGTGATGCTTTTTTGTATTTCTTTATTTATCTGTTCGGATCTTTGCTTGGTGGGTTTGCGCGGGCACGTTTTTAATTGCTCCAAGCTCTTCGATTCTAGGACTCTGTTTCGCTGCGCCAGCTCTGCCGTAACCCTAAGACGTGACTTGACACAGCCGTGATAATATTCTTCTCTTTACTTCTCTTGCACTTTTCTTTTACGTTTCTTTCTTTTCTTTTCTTTTACGTTTCCTTCTTTTCTTTTCTTTTTCTTTTTTTCTCTTTTTATTATTATTATGTTATGCACGCTACCTGTCAAGTCGTGCTTTGGTCTGAAGTAGACATGACCGCAAGGCCCAACATGCCCGGACCAAATACGAGGGGCCGCGTCCTCACGGAGCGCATTCTTGCCCGCGCGGGGTATGAATAGCGTTCATGAATTAGTGTGGAAAAAAAAAAAGAAGAGAGAAAGAGACAGAGAGAGAGAGAAAGAGAGAGTGGGGAAAAAATCCTTTACACTAATTCTCTTTTTCTCGTTTTCTTTCACTTTGATTCCTTTATTATTCAATGACTGGATGTGTACTGTACTTCGCACAGCCGCGTGTTAGAAAAGACTTTAACCTTCAGGACACGCGGGAAAAGTCACAAGTAATGAATATATTAGCTGCGAGTAGTGCATGGATATTACAGCCTTGTTCTTTTTCTGCCCGGTATTTTCGTTCAGTTTCGTAGCTGCGTGACTAGATTTATTAGACAGAATTAGTCGCGATTCCTTGACGCGTCTAAGTCGCGATTCCTTGACGCGTCTAAGTCGCGATTCCTTGACGCGTCTAACATGGTTCCTCCCACTGTCTGTACTGTCTGTACTGTCTACAATGTACCATTCCAAGATCCTTCTGGCCGCCCAAAGCTATCAGCAGCATAGGGCAGGCAAAGCGTTAGACTTTTTTTTTGCAAAATAACGCTTTTTTTTTTTTTTTTTTTTTGTCTTTCCTCATTGCCTTCTTCACTAGCTGTTTTTCCCTCTTTTTATTAGCTTTTTATTAAGCTCTTTCCCCCCTCTTTTGATAAGCTTCTTGCTAAGCTACTTTCTCCTATTTTTATTGGCTTCCTCTTTGACCTATTGTCCCCTTTTCTTTATTACTTTATTTACTAGCCGTTTTTTTCTTGCTATAAGCTTTAATGTGAACTAGTTTTTTCTCTTCTGATTAAATTCTTCTTTATAAGCCATTCCCCCCTCTTTTTGTATTGCCTTTTTTTTTATCTTCTTTTATTATATTATTGCAAGCTATTGTTTTTTTTTTTTCCTCTTTTTATGGGCTTTTTCTTTGTTAGCTGTTTTTTTCCCTTTTTCTATCGTCACCCGCTTCGATAGCGAGTTTCCCCCCTTCTGTTATTAGCTTCTCCTCTGCAAGCTCTTTTCTCCTCGTTTTGTCGGCTCCTTGGCTAGCTGCCAGTGTTTTGTTCGAGAGCGGTGCCTGGATACCTGGTAAAAAAGGAAAATATACATGGAAATACATGTACAATGTTTACATGCTCCTTGAGAGAGATCCAGGAGTCAGAAGAACATGAACAAACGTCAAGCGCACCAAAAAAAAAAGGAAAACATAGATGACTGAAAGCTGAAGAAGACCCAATGATGTACATTGTGTTGACGGGCACGACCATGCTTGACAGACGAGTGAGACGGGCAATTGATGGTACTTAAAAAATAAAAATCACCAAAAATGATACAATACACAGCAATTCATAGAGAAACGAACAAATACCCAACTTATCTCTACTGCATTTTTTACCAACCCATCTCGTGCATGCATCGACACGCCGCGCAAGCAAATCCCCATTTCGGAACTTAACAACGCCCCACTTTAAAAACTCACCTCACCTCTCATCCTCTCATCCTCTCATCCATCTCATCTCGTCTCATCAACACCACAACCACGCATCACCACATCACCACCACGCACCGGACGCCCAACGTTGCCGACTCCAGCGCACCAGTATCCTCTCGAACTCGATACCAGACACCTGACACCAAAACACACACACACACACACACCCATGAAAACTCGCACCTCAACACGCCCCCGCAAACCACCCCCCAAACCTACTCCTTCCAAAGCAGCTCCCCCTCCGTCTCGCCACCTCCATCCTCCCCTGCTGCTGCTGCTCCTCCTCCTCCTCCTCCTCCTCGCCGCCACCGCCGCCGCTCCTCCTCCTCCTTCTCCGCTCCCGACTCCGTCCCAGACACACCTCCGCACCTCCAAGACCAGGACGCAGACCCAGACCCGGACCAAGATGAACAAGCAACCCCATCTCGCCCTCCTCGCCCGTCCGCCCGCCTTGTCAAGAAAAAGGCCTCCACGGCCGCTCCCGCTTCCGCCACCGGCAAGGCAAAGACAAAGGCAATCTCCCACCCAGGGACGTACCTGGACGTCGAGTCCGTCACAACAGACACCCATTTAAAGGGGTACACGGGCCCCTACGACAGGAGCATGCGCGGCCAAACCCTCATCAACACGTGGTATGGTCCCGAGGCAGAATCCATACGTGCTTTGCAGGCACAGCTCGATCGGTGGATGGGGTGGCCGGTGTTGCCGCCCAAATGGGTTGGCTGTGTGGAAGAGGGGGACGATACCGAGCGGCGGGGACGACGCGCTGTTGAACATGATCATCATCAGCATCATCATTTTTACCAGCAGCATCAGCAGCAGCAACATCAACAGCAACCAAAATACATTCCCCTCCACGGCCCCGCCAGGCTCCCCTACCAGCCTCCCCATCTGGGAATACGACTGCTCATGGGCCCCGCGTCGCCTGACCCAAATCCAGATCCCCATCCCCATCCCCATCCCCATCCAGACACGCCGCTCCGACAGCCCGAACGGACCATGTACCCCGGCGATGCCATCCCCCTTACCCAATCCTGGCTGCCCTACCACGAGGATCCGTCGCCCAAGAAGCTCCCCACGGGATGGATCCTCGACGCAGGCGGCATCGTCACCGGCATGGATTGGTGTCCCCGCCGGGCGGGGAAGCAGCTGCTCGCCCTGGCCGTCGTTCCCCACGCGGACCAGCAGAACTATCATTACGAGTCGGAGCATCAGCGTCCGGGGTTTCAGGGACATGGCACAGTGCAGGTGTGGGAATTGGAGGGCGAGCGCGAGGGCCTGCGCATGGAGGAGCGCGGCAGAGCGGCACAACGGCCGTCGTCGCGGATGCCGCGGCTGAGGAGGACGATTTGTATGGATTTCGGCCGCATCAATCGCGTGAGGTGGTGTCCTGAGCCAGGCGGGGGTTCCAAGACGACGAACGGGACGGTTTCGTCGGAGCACTGCATGGCGGTGCTGTGTGGGGATGGCAGGGTGTGCGTGGTGGCGAACGATGAAGGAGACGACGATGCATCATTTGGTAAGAGTCTTTTCTTGTCTTTTCTTTTTTTTCTTTGTTTTTTTTTTTTTCCCCTCCTTTTGCAACGTCGTGTCCGTCTAAACTCGATTCTTCCATTCATGTGTGCGTCTAAACCTAAGCTTCCATTGACATACCGAACAAATCAGACTACATCCTCCGTGTCGAGGCCGCCCTCATGCTCGAAAATGAAGCCAGCGTCAAGGCCACGGCCATGGCGTGGGCCACGTCCAACAGGCTCGTCATTGGCTATTCCGACGGCTCCATTGCTCTGTGGTCCGTCTACCCGTGCTTCCTCATCTCCCGTCACCCCGTCCATCACAGTCTCATTGTCGACCTGTCTACCGGTTATCCCTCGCACCCCTTCCTGGTTGCGTCGACCCCCATCGGTGGCGTGACCAAGCTGGTCGACCTGAGCCGTCCCACATTCGAGACCACAGAGGTGCAGACCAACGCGGTGAGCTGGCAACCCAACATGCTGGCATACAGCCGTCACCTTCAGGGCTTCTACTCCGTCTATCCGTCCGCGAATGCACTCAACACCATGGTTGCCTTTTTGCACCAGCGCTTCTTCCCCATCGTGCGAAGAGTCTTTGTCGGCGAAAGCTACAACTCCAGTCTGGCCGTCGGGCGAACCCATCCTTTCTTGCTCATCGGCTCAACTGATGGATCGTTATGGTCTCTCAACCCACAGGTGGAGCTGTTCAACAGCCGTCGCGGACCGACCGACCGTCTCCGCATCTTTCAACATGAGCATCGGCCGAAAGAGCTGTTTCCTGCCGATTCCCCCGCCTCCGAGCGAGGTGCCTCTAGGTTTCTCCATGGATTTGCCGTAGAAAAGGGTCGAAGGCCCAAGGGCGAAGTAAAAGTGCAGCCCGCCAAGAAGCAAAAGAGGCCGAAAAAGGCCGACGTGGGCGCCGTTGAAGGCGGCGCCGACGATGACGATGACGAGGAGGCAGCCAGTGTCATGGATCCCACCCGAGGCATCGTGTATGAGCCTCTCTCAAGAGTCACGTCGATAGAGTGGAACCCAAATCAAGACTTTGGTTGCTGGGCGGCTGCGGCCACGGCGAGCGGTCTAGTGAGGATCATGGACCTCGGATTGGACAACATGCCGAGCTGAGGGACTGAAAAGTGAATCAACCTGCTCATAGGGAAAGCGGAGAAAGCGGCGATATTAAATGACGGCAATACAAGGGACGTATGATGGCTTAGCTGCTCATGTTAAAAGGCACACTGCGCGTGGCCCAGAGCATGGTGGCTGTCAAACGCCTTTGACATGCCATAAAAGTGCGTTGCAGCAGCCAAAAGAACAAAGACGTGGAATATCTGGTGCGAGCTGCCCCATATATCGAACGAGCCTGGAGAGCTGCGTTCCGGCCAGCGCATCTAATGCCATCATCGTGTTAGTGGTTGTCCTCTGATCCGCATCAAAAAAAAAAAAAAGAATGAGAGAGAGAGGAGGAAAACTGGGGGACAGAAGAGCGAATGTGACAACTTACCGCGTATAAAACAGCGCCAAATATATACATGACCCCTTGGGCAATAACCCAGCTTATGCTCATGCGACGGTCGAGCTCCGAATATCCATAGATGGATACACCATGCATGACCGGCATGATGCCAGAGAGGCCCAGCCCGATGAACATGCTCGCTCGATAAGGACGCCACTCGGGAGTGCGGAAGCGCTCAACCCAAGACACGATGCTGCATCCAACACCTAGAGTACAAATCTAGTGCAGGTAAAAAAAACATATAAGCATTATTCTTTGAAGAAAGAAAAAGGGAAAAAAAAAAAAACCAAAGGCATGTTGGGCCATGTATTCTCAACTCACCAAGTACAGATATGTCGACATCAACAATGGTTTGCAAAAGAAGCCATAGTACATAGCAGGCACATAACTGCCCACAATCAGTGCTACAATGCCGGTATAATCCAGCTTATTGCCCCATTTCGCCACAGCCTGACTGTGGTCTACCAGGGCGTGATACGTCGCGCTCATGCCCAAACACAGAATCGCACCGGCGAAGAAGCAGGCAAAGACAAGGATATCCGACGTCGTGGCCGCCTCGTACCGCGGATGAATTACGTAGTACACATACGCGCCGCACGCAGCGGCCAGCAGCGCCCCAAGGAGATGAGACCAGATGTTGACGGACTCATTGTGCAGGTAGAACAGTGACTGGAAAGAATGCCTGTAAGAGGCGCGGGTCTGGCGGTATCCAGAATGGATAAATGCGTTGTCGCGGCGCCAGGCGGGAAGATCGTCCCAGAGAAGAAGCAGACCAGATTCTGCTTTTCCGGGAAGGGACCGAACGGCGGCGAGTGCCGACTTTGACTCGACAGTAGTAGCAGTAGTCGTCGTCGTCGTCGTCGTCGTGGTTGTTGTCGTTGAGGAAGAGGAGCGTCGATGGCGAATACCACCAGTTGGTGATGATTTAGCCATGGTCACGTTGTGAAAAGGTTGTGAAATGAAAATGTACCTCTCCAGTACTTCAAGTCGGCGTCGTGCTGCTCTTCGCTGCAGCAAAATCGAAACGGATCAAAGTGGGAGGTCCACCAAAAGATGCTCTTGATATCTGCTGTCTGTAGGAGCGCAACGTGGCGGCCATGACAATGATGGGACCCCGACGTGGTGGATAATCAGTCGATTCGTCGCATGTTGGATTTGTAGATTTGTACCGAAATTGTTGGGACTGCCATGGCCCATGAGACTATGACTTGCCATGTGCATGTGCGCGAGAGGGAAGGAGCCAACCAGCTGGGGCGGGCCATGCCGGACTCGGTGCTTGCCTCCAGCAGACCAGACTGACTGGTTGTCTGCCCAGTTGGAGCGGCAAGCGCCACCGAGCAATGTTCATTCCTGTTTCCAGATGTCTTCATTTCGTGGGAGGTGCGACTTGAAACCTAGACACGTGTAGGTGAACGATTCGCAATTAGATACCAAGTAGCTAGGTACTAGGTACCTACCCAGTAGGTAGTAGCAGAAACAAGCTGAGGCGAATCATGCACAAGGTTGAGATACCTACCCCTAGGCGCGCCACGCCTGCTCCTGGTGACAGCCCGTGACAGATATGTGACAGTTTTAAATAACTAAAGGTATTATAAGGTATTACAAGACAGCGTATTATAATTATAAATCGTAAAATTGTCACGAAATTTGGCGGAGGCTGTCACCAGGAGATAGGTCCGCGCAGCTAGGTAGGTACCTAGATACCTACACACCTGCATCTATTCACAGACTAATCCAAAAACAGAAGCCCCCCCCACCATGCCTCTCTGCCCCTCGTCCCGGCCGGCCGATCGTTCGAAATCCCCTCTGGCAAATTCCTCCGGCCTGGCAATGGGTTTTCTTTTCTCCCGAAATTTCTTTCATCCACCCAAACATCCGGCCGACGCAAAACAACAAAACCAGCTTAGCAACCGATATCACCAGAGCAAGGCATCGGCGAACGATTGATCGATTTCGACTGTCTTCCATTTTCAGTTGCCGCATCGCATTCACGAATCAGTCCTTCAGCATGGGTGGCCAGAACAGACAGAGTGAGTGCGCGCGCAGATGGAACCTCCATGTTCTCTTGGGGGTGTTGCCCCGTCCAGGAGGATGTCTGGCCCACCAGATTTCTCGTGAGCAGATGCAAACAGATCAGACTCACTCTCTCCCTGCTATTTTGGAGGAAGGGAAGAAGAAGAAGATGATGATGATGATGACGACCAAGAAAAAGACAAGGCAGTCAAATATTAACACACATGGTACATGACAGACGGCACTGCACCGCCTTTGAAAAAGGCCAAAGACAAGAGCAATGTCGATCGACGAGGGATGAGCCCTGATGAGGATGATTTGAGGGCCCAGGAGGCAAGGAAGAAGGGTTTGTGCAGCCTATCCCGTACTTGGATAAAACTCGGAACTCGGAACTCAAAGTCGGGCTCGAACCCTCAACTGACAGTTGTTATTTTCTTACTCACTAGCCGAGGCTCAAAGAAAAGAAATGGCCAAGCAGATTGCTGGCAAGAAAGGGCCATTGAACACTGGATCTCAGGGGATCAAGAAGAGCGGCAAGAAATAGAACGAAACAGTCCAGAGCATTGGTTTTTATATTCTCATTATACGCCGCTGTTGTGCGTGCGGTCGGTCGGTCTTGTACAGCACACGCGATTTGATATTCACTCGTCTGGTCTCCTTGCTTGTGCTTGACCATCGTTGGCGTCGTTCGCTTGTGTCGTTTCCGCATTATTTTACGTGATTAACCAGAATTTGGCAGTATACCATCATTTGCGAAGCCGTGATTCCAGTCCCAAGGACCTTGTTGCTCATTATAGCTATCTTTTTTCTTTTTCTCACATTCAATTGCTGCACTTTTTTATGAGAAACTCGACCCACATCTCCACCAACCCAGAATAAAGCTGCCAGTCAAGCTGTGCATGTTGAATGACATTTCATTTTTATTGTATTTTTGGTTTTGAAGGCTTCGCTGTATCACCCTTATCGCCGTTGTCAAAGACTTCTTTTGCGGCATGACGAATCCAGCGCAGTGGCTGATGATTTGATGTCGCAAGAGATGCTTTTGGTATGTTGGGGCTCGTCAACATTGACCTTTTCCTTCCTTCCTCCTGATAAGTGACGCCGATGTCTTGACTACTACGAAGCCGAGGTGCTGTGGAGTCCAACTGGGCCGCGAGTCCGGTAAAGTGGAGTCAACTATGGAGTGGTCTGTGAAGCTGATTGGCAGTTGTTTACTTATGTAATCGCGATGAAGCACCAGATTCCCGAATCATGCTGCAATAGGCAACTGACTCCTCACCATGCTTCAAACTCAAATCATTCACGCTTGCATCCAACGCTGTGCTGCACAGCAACTCTTATTGTCGTTGCTGTCTCGCCAAGTCAAGGCTTCCTCGTGGTCACTGGAAAACTTCGCTCGCGCCCAGCGAATAAACCAATGACCCTGGCCCCGACGAGTCAACGTTGATCTGGTTGGACTCTTTCTCCTGCTTGCGCGTTGGATTTTTTTTTTTTTTTTTCACATTTTGTTTCTTGACCGTTTTGCTGACCCCTGTCTTCTTCTTCTCCGTCTCTTTGCTCTCTATTAGGATCCTTTCTCAGGATCTTGCACACATACGAGATGACATTCAGCTCGGATGAGGGCGAAATTATTGAAGGTGGAACTGGGGATTTGAAGGCAACTTCACTCACTCGCCATTCAGGAAACGGTATTGACCGTCGAGATAGAAACCAAAGTAGACATTCGTCTCCAGATCACGATACTGCTTCCAAATACAGCAGCTCTTCCCGCCGAAGCCGCTCACCCCGCGGTCATAAACGCACGCGCGACGACAGAGACACGTATGGCCGTGGACGCGACCGCGACTCGCGGCACCCTCGATCTCGCTACGATGATGCTCGCAGAGATGATGATCATCGGCGACCGCGCATCTCCTATGATGACCTAGATCGACCGAATCCGCACTCGTCCCGCTCCTCTTATGCTGGCTACTCCGATCGGCGTTTGAAAGGTGATCGCGAACAAGATGTGGACCGCTCTCACGGTGGTGATCGTGGCCGCTATGTGGACAGAGAAGCCACACGATATAATGAAGGACAATCTCAGCCTCGAAGTCGCTCGCCATATGCGCGCACTCAGAATCATTTCGCAAGGTCAGATGCCGCTAGATCCAGGCGGGAGGGGTACTACGATGAGCGAGATCAGGCCAAGACGCTTCCGTACGATGAGGATGATCGTTCGGGGCCAAAGCATGCCCAATCAGGTAATCGCTCGCTTGTAGGAAACCATTCCCATGCCCGTGATTCTCTCTTTGACCGACACAAAACTGCTGCCAAAAATGACAGAAATCAGAATAACCACGTCAGACAGCCGAAATCGGAGCCGGAGCCGGAGCCGGAGCCGGAGCCTGAACCAGACTATGAAGAGCCGCCACAGATTGACGAAGACGCAGAAATTGAACGCCGGCGACGGCGCCGAGAGGAGCTTTTAGCAAAATCTAGCTCTGCCAATCCTCTCCTTCTTCACGCTGTGGGTGCAGCGAGCGAAAAAGTTGTCCGTGTCGCATCACCGGCCTCGACCCAGCCGGACACTCCTTACAAGACATCGTTTAATGGAGAGACTCCACGGACACCTCACTCTTGTATGTCACTTTTTTTTTTCTTAAATGGCTCAAAGATTTTACTTTTTGATGATTTTATTAATTTTGTTTTCTATATAAAAAAAAACTAGATCTTGCCTCGCCTCACTCGCCGGGACCGTCGCCTGGTGGACTCGACATACTCACCGACAAAGACCTGATGAACACACACAATGAAGACCAAGGCGATGAGGAGGAGGACGGTCCTTCGGCTGCCAACTATGACCCGACGGCGGATATGAAGGAAGATGAGCGTCGACACGAGCTCAAACATGGCCATAGTGTCCTGCATGGTGAGAGCATAACCGAGACAATTGAACCCAAGGATGAAAACATGCAAAAGAATGCCACGAATGGCCCTGGCGGCGATGATGACGACGACGACTTTGACATGTTCGCCGACGATATCGATGTGGACAAATATGCGAGCAAGCACACCACGGCCGTCGAGGGGGCGGCAGGAGCGGCAGGAGCGGCAGGAGCAGCGGCAGATGCAGAGGGCGCGCAAGCAGACGATAAAGGTGGTATTCTCGAAGGCGACGACAAGGACGGCTACTACAAGATCAGGATCGGTGAGGTTCTCAATGGTCGCTACCAGATTCAAGCCACTCTTGGACGGGGCATGTTTTCAGGGGTTGTTCGCGCAGTTGACATTTCTACCAAGCAAACAGTTGCCATCAAGATGATGCGAAACAATGACGCGCTTCGCAAGGGAGGATACACCGAGATTGCCATTCTGCAAAAACTCAACGATGCCGATCCAGAAAACCGGAAGCACGTTGTCAAGTTTGAGCGGCATTTCGACCACAAGGGCCACTTGTGTATGGCCTTTGAGAACCTGAGCATGAACTTACGAGAGGTGCTGCGAAAATTCGGCAACAACGTCGGCATCAACCTCGCGGCCACCAGAACCTATGCCTACCAGATCTTTGTCGCTTTAGCCCACATGCGAAAGTGCAGCATCATCCACGCCGACCTCAAGCCCGACAACATCCTGGTCAACGAACAGCGCAACATCCTCAAGATTTGCGACTTGGGCACGGCAATCGATCGATCAGACGCTGCCACGGCGCACAATCAAATCACGCCGTATCTCGTCAGTCGATTCTACCGAGCGCCCGAGATTATTCTCGGAATGCCCTACGACTATGGAGTAGACATGTGGTCGATTGGGTGTACTCTGTACGAACTATACACGGGGAAAATTCTCTTCACTGGCGACAGCAACAACCAGATGCTCAAGGCCATTATGGAGATTCGCGGTCGGTTTACGCCCAAGCTTTTTCGACGGGGCCAGCTTTCAGGGGCGCATTTCGACGAACAGGGTCATTTTGTGAGCGTCGAGAGGGACAAGGTCTTGGGAAAGGTATGTACATGAAGGTCACGGCCGCATCAACGAGGACTCTTGGCAGATTTTTTTTTTCCACTTCAACTTTTGTCATGCTAGACAGATTCCCGCGTACAGGCTGTTCGGGCGAGTTGACACTGATGTTTTTCTGTTTCGGTTTTTCTTGCTTTCTTTCTTTCTTTCCTTTTTTTGTTCTTTCTTATGGGTTTTTTTTTTTTCGTAAAAAGTACCGTGATCCTCATGTTAGCACACTTATCATGACATCCTATACAAAGCTAACCAAGATTTCATCTCCAGACCGCGGTGAGAACAATGGCCGTCATAAAGCCGACACGCGATCTTCGCACTCGCCTCAACGCCGCGTCGACGGGGATGAATGACGCGGAAGCACGGCATCTGAATCACTTTATTGATTTGCTGGAACAGTGTCTGGCTCTGAATCCGGACAAGAGAATTACGGCGAGCGAGGCGCTTAAACATCCTTTTTTTATGTCCAAGACGTCCATGTCTAATGGAAGGCGATGAGGGGTCGGGCTGGTGTGTACAGTGTGTACCTAGTTCTATACCCTGGTGGTATACCCTGGTGTTGGCCGTTTTTACCTTTCGGGTCAACTTTATACTTTCTGTCAACGTCGCAACTTTCCGAGTCAACTTTATGCTTCCAGTCAACGTCTCTACATTCCGCTTTATACTTTCCAGGTCAACATCTTTATTTTCCGTGTCAACTTTATGAGGCCAAATTTATGCTTTCAAGTCAAGTCTCTGCTTTCGTCTTTGCTTTCCAAGTCAACGTCTCTATATTCCTAGCAATTTGATACTTTTCCAATTTCACGTCTCTACATTCCGGGCAACTTGATACTTTCAAAGTGAATCTCAGCCTTACTCTGGAATAAAGCCCATTGTCCATATTGTCTTATCTAGTGTCGAGTGTCTGGCGTTCGGGCGTTCACAGTACGGGGTGTGGCTATGTAAAGAAGAAGTCCGGTGCATAAACACGCGCAATGTAGAGGCGTAGTCCATCTGTAAAGCTGTTTCGTTTTGGGTGAATTTCGCGTCCTCGGTCTAGTAGAGTGGCAATTTCGTTCAGTGTGTCTTGATAAAGACCATGGACTTGTTATTGCTATATGGGATCCGGAAATGTTGGGTCTGGTGGCGTAGCAATGACAGGGGTCAGTCTGATCTAGTCTTGTTGATCTGTTCAGTCTTGTTCATCTGTTGAGTCTTGTCCATCTGTTCAGTCTTGTCCATTCTATTTAGTCTTATCTATTCTGTTCAGTCTTGTCCATCATGTTCAGTCCAGTACTTCATCCCTGATCACAACCCCTCCCGTCTCCCGTCCCCCGTCCCCCACGCCCCAATCCTCCTCCCGTCCTACAATATCGCTCTACTATCCGCAGAGAAAAGATGGTCGAGAACCCAAAATGCATCCGTGGGCGGGGAGTCCTTACTCTGCCCAGAAACGCCCTGGTGCTGATGACAGCAAAGAGACGAGGCTGGGTGTTTCTTAGGGTTGGGTTATTGCTTTGTATATTTTCGACATTCTTTCGTGGCCTTGTCTTGATTGTTTTTATGATGGGTTGTTTATTATACAAGGTGGGGATATTTTCTGCTTGGTTTCTCGTTCTATCGTCTTTTTAGGTAGACCATTATGTAAGGTAGAATGGTAAAGCCCTTGTCTTTTTTTTAATATTTATTTTCTTACGTTCAACCTATTCTCTCTACTTTTTTAATTTTTTGTAGGGCTTTTTTCTTTATTTATTTTTACTTGTTAACTTACTTATATAGCTTTTTTTTTTCTTAACTTATTTCTTAACTTTTATATTTACTTCTATAACTTCCTTACCTAGTCCTATACCTTTTTACTCACTTTTATACCTTTCCTACTTACTTCTATAGCTAACTTACTTCTTTATTTAGCTTATTTATTTCCCTTTTTTACTATCTCTTTAGCTTTTTCACTTACTTATCTAGGTTTCTTACCTACTCTCTAGCTTTCTTACTTACTTTATACCTTTCTTACTAACTTCTATATTAATCTTTCTTGATTTTACGCATCTACTTCGCTTTCTTATCATCCCTTTAACTTTCTCACTCACTTCTCTAGAACTCTTACCCGGTCCCCACGTCTCCGTTGATACCCCAGGCATGATACCCCAGGCATAATTCATCAATCACGCCCCAATACCAACTTTCCCTTCCCAAGGGACGAAAAGGGATCGTATCGACACCCGTTCTAGTCGATCCCGAAGCCTCGCCATGGGTATATGCCTTTGGGTGTTCGGGGTGCTTAGCCATGTAGTACTTATACGTCCGCTCATCAGACTGCCGTCTGTCGTGGTTGGGGGACGGACTGTATTATCACAAGGTGGTGGTGTTGCAATTCCACAGTTGCTTTGTGTCTTTTTCTTCTATTTTACATATACTGTCTTTGTTCTGATCGTTTCTTCCTATTCTGTAGACGACGGAATGTAAGGTGTCTGTTCAACCGTTTCTCCTATGGTATGGGTGAGGTAATATACGTTTTGTGTTTAACATCGTCTGATTTCTATTTAATATTTTCATCCTATTTTATAGACAACGTAATGTAGATTTTCTGTTGACTAGTTTCTCCCATGATATATGATGGATGTAGGTTCTCTTTTCAACATCTTCTTCCTGTTCTGTAGACGAGGGAGTGTAAGTATTCTGCTCTAGAGTTTCTGCTATTCTATAGACAAGGGAACATGAGTTTTATATTAAACAGTTTCTTTCTATTCTATATAAGGAATACGACTTTTCTATTTCATCATTTCTTGCAGTATATAGCGAAAGGAATGTAGGTTTTCTTCTCATTAGTTTCTCCCTATGAGGAATATAGGTCTTCTATTTCATAATTTCTTCGCACGACAAAAGACAAAGGGATTGTGGGGTCTCTGTGTATACGTGTTTACGCTTTTTTCTAGTACATAGTACAAAAACTTGGTAAGCGGAGTCTTTTATTCTCATTTTCTATAGTATTCCGTATTCTTTCTTTCTAGCGCATGCATTCACAGTTGTACGCTTCTTCTGTTTGCATGGTTTTCTTGCATGGCTTTTCTTGATGATTCGTTTTCTCAGTACGGGATTGTATTATATTTGATTCGGACATTTTATTCTGTAAATCAACTTGTGTCCTCCGTTCGTCTGCTCTTTGTGCCCGTCCGGTTCTGGTTTTCCTATCTGTTTTTCCTGTTCTATTTTTTCCTGTTTGTCCTGTTTCTCCTAATGTTTTTCTTGTTCCATTTTTCTTGTATTTCCTACTTTCTTTTTTTCCTGTTCTGTTTTGTCCATTTCCCTCCTTCATCACCACAAACCATACTCCATTCATTCATTCATTCATTCATTCATTCATTCATTCATTATTCCCCTACATCAACAAAGTCTTTCCTCCTTCTCCTTTACGCACTCTCATCCCTCTGCAGCTAAGCATCTGCAGCTGTACATTTTGAAACGTAATCGCCATGCTCTGCTTACCGGATGGGTCGGTCCTCCCACGCCGCTTGGCTCGATCCCAACGTCATTCAGGATACAAGTACAACATGTTTTATTATTATTACTTTTTTATTTTTTATTTTTTTTGATTAATTTTTTTTTTTTTTTTGCTGTGAAACACCTGTGGAATGCGTACAATTACGGACTCGGAGTGGGAAGGGGGTCCAGTGTCAGGTCATCATGTCGAGCGCGTCGCACGTTGAAAGCTGTGCGAGCCTGTGTCGGTCCAGTCATGTTTTACCACGCAATGGAAAAGAAAGGACAGAGTTTACATTCACATTTGTGTATGCACACATGTACGTACATACGTATGGACACAGCACCATACATTCCATACTCGCATGACAAGCCAGAGTCTTTTCACTGGCCGAGAGGCTCTTATCTCGTGTAAGCGCGAGCAGCAGAACGTTGCGCGGGAGATGGGCCACGGACGGGACGGACGGGACGGACGGAGTGTCTTGCTGCCCAAGATGGGTGATGCAGTCATGACGGAAGGTTTGCCGTGTTGATAGCCGTGATGCAACAGCTTTTGAATCCAGCAAAGCAGACGGGTTCCGGGTGAGAGGTGTAAATTGAGGCATTTACCGGCGCGGAAAAAAAAAAAAAAAAAAAAAAAAAAAAAAACTCGTAGGAAGAGAGAAGAAACGATTGATGACCATCTTTTTTTTTTCCCTCTCATGTAGGGGGGGCAGCATTCCCGTGTCAGCTGCATCACACCACATGTCCCCTTGATTCGGTGGCTCCCCCGAGTCCCCATCCATGGAGATGGAGGATATGACGGGTTTGTTTGTGCCTCCCCGGCGGGTCGAGCTGGTTCAATGCAGCATTGGGATGGTGACAGTTGCCGTGAGTGTCCTCCCCCGGTGGCTGATTTGGATGATTGCCCTCATCTGCCCTGATGAGAAAGACGGCGGTGCAACCGACCCTCGAGCTTTGCGGAGGCGTAAAGTCAGCAACTGGTGTTTTGTGTGTGTGCCTAACATGTTGAATTGTTTCTCCCTCCCCCCCTCTCTATTTGCCCCAACCAGGGAAAAAAAAAAAAAAAAAAAAAAANAAAAAAAAAAAAAAAAANAAAAAAAAAAAAGGTAGGGGTCCAAAAAACAGCGTGGGATGGATTGGGATCGGCGCCCGTTGAAGGGAACCTGCTGGTAAAACAGAATGGCGTTGAAAAAGAAGGAAAGAAAGAGGAAGAGAGAAACAAAAAAGGGACAAAAAAGGGACAAAAGCAGGATTTAGGTGGAAAGTGACACAGAGACGAGGCGAAGTGATGGAACATGGCACATGCGTGCGTCGTGCGTCGTGCGTCGTGCGTCGTGCGTACCAGGGAGGCGATGGAAAAGGGGTCCGAGACACTGCTTGCCAACACAGGCAGGGTGTATGTACGTAACATGTGTTGGTGCTCAGAATGCGTGTAGATCGTTATTCAAAACGCCAACGTGGCCGTCAGCGCTGCACAGCCCGTGGTTTGGCGTTCAGGCGTAGAGGCTGACGTAGAGTTCAATGTTGTCATGGCGGTGATGATCTCGGCGGTTTGGATTTCCGGATCATTCGGCTGGTGGTTGGTGGTTGGTGGCTAGGCGGTTGGACTGGTTGATGACGATGGCGATGGCGATGACGATGGCGATGGCGATGGTTTGTCTTGTTGGCCAGGTTTTTTTGCACGAGGCTTTTTGCACGAGGCTTTTTGCGCCTTTTTTTCCGTCTGTGTGTGTGAGAGCGGCGTTTAGGGCGGGGTTTGGAGCGGGGTTTTGGCGTCCTATTGTTGTGCGGCCTGGCTGACGTCTATCCTCGGACTGCTCCTTCCTCAGCCCAACATAGCGCGAGGCACGTGATGTCTGTTGGCAGGTTTCGTGGGAACAAAAGAACAAGCACACACACACCAAAAAAAAGGCAGCAAATCACGAACCGACGAGACACGGACACAAACGCCAGGGCGAGCGGCGGCAAGCGGCGGCAAGCGGCAACAGGGTAACATCAATAGCTCGACAGACGACGGGCAAGACGACCGCACGGCTTCCAAACAAGAAAACAACAAAAAATGCGGCGGCGGCAAGACCTCGCCGATCGCATCCGACACTACCCCAGTCAGTCCCAGAACCACACCGTCTATCACGGTCCGAAATAGCGCCTCACACAGATCCCGGGTCGCGGGACCCCCATCTGGCGCCAAAGACCGCGTGGTAGTGGACAAGGCGCTAAGTATTTGCGTGGCCCTTTGTTGGGGCCTGGACTTTTTTCTTTCCTTTTTTTTTTTTTTTTTCCTTTTCCTGGTTCCCCCCCTTATTTTTGTCCATGCAAACATGGCTGAGAAAAACGTGGTTCTGCTAGATTTGGGGTTCCCGTAGCGCATATCCGTGCACATGCTAGCCAATGGGTTTGTTGGCGGACGGGAAATAACAAAAAGGCGAAATACCGGTCGTCGGACAGTAGAAGATGGGTTCGAATTCCGAATAGTATCGTTCACGGATGGTGTGACACGACGGACGGACGAGCACTGCACATATTGACGAATGCTTTCTATATTTTCGCCATTGTTGTTGTTATTTTTTAGTATCATCACTTTTTCCATCATCGTTGTTCATATCAGTCTAGTTTATTTTTCCAAATCAATAGAATACAGAAATCAAGGGACTGGTGTTTCCCCAAAATACGAACTGCTACATACGCCCGCCCTGCCCCTTGCTTCTCCTATTCCGCAACACCCTGGCAATGCCTCTCGCAATACCAGACCCAATCTCAAACTCCCACAAAACCCAAGCGTCCTGACTAGCACCACTCTCAAGTTCTCGAGTCCTTCAAGGCTCCAGCGGCTGGGACCTGGGACCCTTCATACCGCGTTTCATCTGCATCTGGCCGCCGCAAGACAAGTCGTCCACAGGAATCCAGTAAAATGACACTAAAATAAACACCACGATGGTCATGATACAACAACAACCACAACCACAACAACAATGATTATTATCATTTTCATACGAGTACCCATAAGCAAGAAACCCCGATACACCAACCCCGCGAACCACCACACCACCTTGTTTACCGTCCGTCCATCCGTCCGTCCATCCATCCACCTCCTTTCCCCCTTTTCCCGCCAAAACACTTCTATTATTATCCCCCCCCCCTTTTTGCCCTCCTCCCCTTCCCCTTCCCCTTTACTCCGTCGTGCGCTTAACAGAAACAACGCCACTCAAGCACGCAGATTGATGTAAATCAAAAGACACAGGACCCCGAAACATGCACCGGAATGCTAGATCCAAAACGAACAAGACCGGCAGACCAGGGGTCTGGACCCCGGCGACACGGAGCGCATTCCTCGAGATGAGCATCTTGTTTTGGCGTTGAAGGGGTTTTTTTTTTTATTGTCTCAGACCCTGTGTTTGTATCTGGCTTCATTTTGGGCTTCATTTACGATGTGTTGTTTTTTTTTTTTTTTTTTTTTTCTTCATTTCCGTCTTGATTTGCTGTCTAGGGAGTGTTGTGGCGCCTCGGACGGTTCTTTTTCCATGCGTGCGACGCTGGACATGTGTGCTGTGTATGTGTGTGTACATACATACTGTGTGTGCTTTGTTGCATGCTGTGCGTTTTGATCATGTCGAGACAGGGTGTAGGAGGACACGCATTGTAGGCATGCGTTTTGTTCTTGTTCATTTTACAATTAAAAAAGTAATGTTTATTTTCATTAATTTTATTTTTCAAAAGAAAAAAAAATTAAAAAAAAAATTGCCCCATTAAAAAATGCAAATATGTTTACTGCAAAGACAGCGTCTTTGTTCCTAACAAACACACAGTGAGAACCTTGGCTCGTAAGAGCCGACATACCCTATACCATTCCCCGGTAACCGTCGCTTGGTCCACCGCCATGTGGCGTCCCAGCCAGCCATGGTCTCGCAGCGGAATGCAAGCCCGCGGCCGTGGCCCCGCTTTTCCCGGCCCCAGGACTCAGAGACTCGGACAAAGTGGCTGTGCTTGAGTCGCCGGCCCCGCGAGTGCATCTGTTGCTATTGCCGGCGAAACTCCACAGGGCGTTTTTTTCGCTTTTTCGTTTTTGCGTCGTAGGGACTTCCGCGGTCGAGGGTTCACAGTTGCAATGTCGGCAGATACTTTTTTTCCCTCTTCTTTCCTCGTATTATATGTTTTCGTCATTCATTTTTCTTTTTACTTATCCACCCCTCTTCAATGTTCGTCACGAGGAAATCAAAACCTTGCTCGCCAGTCTTGGTTCCGTTCTCCCCGGCTTTTGGTCCCCGGGGATTTGCGCTTTTACCTTTTTATGCTATCGCCCCCCCCCCCCCCCCGCACACCCACCTTGGGACTTGGCTACTTGGACTCTTAGCTCGCGACCGCGGACGGGAACCCGTTTTTTTTTTCGTTTTTTTTTTTTCGGTCTGCTTCCCAGGGGCCAGTTTCCCCACCGCCGGATCCGTGATGGTCTGATGAGCAAATGCTGCTTGCTACCAGACATGTTTTGACACGGACCATCAGGGACGCTGCACGGGCGGAAGCCACGAGGCTAGTGCCGAGGTAGATCATCTGTACGTGGGGTTCTTTGGGGACGCTGTGTGGACCAATAACGAGGGTGAATCGAAAAGAAAAGAATAACGCGTGGGACTCGAGGTTCTGGGGGTTTTTCGTTTCTTCTTTGGCGTGGCACGAAACCGTGGCCATGGCCTTTGTGGTGGTTTGGTGGTGGGCGGCGGCGGCGCCTCGTTTGCAGAGTGCAAAGTGCAAAGTTGACGGCGTCGTTGGTCGTCGGTCGTCGGTCGTCGGTCGTTGGTCGTTGGTCTTGGTCTTGCTTGGTCTTGGTCTTGGTCATCGGGCGTCGGTCGGTGGTTTTCGGCCATCGGCGTTGCTCGTTGGTCCTTGTGTCTTGGTCTTTGCCGTTGAGACCACGTCACTGGCTTGGGACAAAATCCGGGGATAGGTGTCACGTCAGAGGACAGTGCTCGTTTTGTTACGTCTGTGAATCAGAGGTGGAGGAGTTGATGTTTGATGGCTGGAAGATTCTTGCTTGGTCTTGCAGCCATCAACATCGTACATGAACATGGCATCCACCAAAGTGGTACCAAGTCCCTGCCACATCCACTCATGGCTTTTCTTGGTTACCCATCGCAAGCGACATGGGAAACTTGATCACTTGACAAAACTACAATGCTTGCCGACGCACGCCCTGCCCATCAAAAAAACTCTAAATCCCAATCTTCTCACAGATAGCGTCTCGTGATGGATCCCGGTATCGTATCCCCCGAACCCGTTGCCTACCCGGGAATGGAAAAGGCTCTGGAACATGCCGACTGGAAAATCAACTGCCGTAATAAGCTCTCAACGGTAAATGTGTGGGCGGGTGGACGGATAGGTGGACGGACGGGTGCCCCCCTGATTTTCACACCCGGGTCCTGACTCTAGTCATGATTGATATTCGGTGATATTGATCAATGTTTGTGCGTGCGTGCGTGTGCTTGTGCTGGTCGTGTTGATGCATGTTGGTAGTAACAGGGAATCATCTGTGCAGTGCATACATGGAGAGGGTGTGTTTCCATTCGCAGCAGATACCACCATCATGACTCGGTGCAAAGCCATGTTGACCCGTTGCCGTCGCCTGCCACGGCAGACAGATCCGGGAAAAAAAGAAAAGAAAAGAAAGGAGGGAGGAATGGGGAGGGTAGCAGCGGAAAAAGCACCTCTGCTTTGGCTGGAATGGCTGGAATGGACGACAAGCACGCCACGTTTGTGGTTATCACGGCGCTTGTGAGCGGAAAGCAGGGAAAAAAAAAAAAAAAAAACAGCAAGCCCCGTCCTGTAGCGTAAGCTGAAAAGCGTCCATGTGCACGGTATGTGATGTGTTGAACTAAACGCCCGACTATTCACTTTTCAAAAACGGCCTGAACAGAGGAAGAAAAAAAAAAAAAAAAAAAAAAAAAAAAAGCGGCGAAAAACAGCGGCATATCCCCGCAACGGGCACATCGCTTCCCTTCTTGGACTTCTTTGACTTCTTTGCCTTCTTGGTCTTTTGATAACGCAAAGCCCAACTCCCCATTTTGAGCGCAAGAGCAAAAGTACCTGCAAAGTCGTACGTTGGACATTGGATGTCATCGGTTTCACCACGGTCCACAGATGGGGACGAGCATCGACATCTCATATCGCTTGGTCGCTTGGTCGCTTGGCTGGCTTAGCCCTCGGCGCTGCGTAATACAAAAGCAGTTGGTTTCATCGACACGCTCAGTGTGACAGAGCTCGAGCTCGAGCTTGACCTCGTACATCAATATGCATGTGTGACCATCTTGTCTTTGTTGTTCGTGTGGCGATAAACCCGTGGCAGTAACCGTGGCGGTCCGACATGGCACGATTTATTCAACGATCTGTGCACCCTCATGTCGGCGCGCCTCTGCACCTGTGCGCTTCAACTTGTCGATACAATGCCGTAGCAGGGTGAACAGTAGCGTTTTGGCTGGAAAAGAGAGGCGGAGGAGGCTGCATCATCGGAAGGAATGCGACATGGCGTCGAGTAACCGTTGTATTGGGTCCTGGCAGTGACATGGACGATTTGTACAAATCCATGTATATAAACAGTTGGTGAACATTATGTAATGTTTTTTTTTTCTTTTTCGAGACATCTGGATGGCCCAAGATTATGGTTGTTCGTTGCGTTGTATGATGATGGGGGCTGAGGGCCGACGGCGGAAGCTGCCTTGGTTGTCCCGACTCCCACTTGTCATGGAGAAGAAGAATCCAAGAATCAACACCGCGTCGTCTCGTCCGGCCCTGGTCTATCGGCTGACACGGAACAGACCAGATGTAGGTTTTTTTTTTTTTTTTTTTTAAAAAAAAAGTAAAATTCTGAACGACGGGTTACGGGTTCTGGGTTCTGGGCGATGGAACGTGGATGGATTTGGAGCCAATATGGCAATATGCATCGAGATCTGGCGCTAAGTACTCATCGGATCTAGTGTGTGGTCCCGTGACTCAGCAGTCTTGCTGCGACGCTCCACTCATCGGGTTGCGCAGCGTGGCCATGGCAAATGGCAAGTGCAAATGGCAAGTGCAAGTGGCAAGTGACAAGTGGCAGTGCGTGGCAGGGCAGTTGTCGCCAGCCGTCGACGTAGGAACTGGAGAGAGGTGCGGCCCAGCCGGAGACCGCATAAGACAAGCATCAGGATCCAGCACCAGGACGCACCAGGACCAGACCGCCAGTCCTTTGGAGATTTCACGACGACGATCAAGCAAGGCCAAATCTGGTGATGCTTCTGGTGCTGCTCCTGGTGCTGCTCCGTGGGTGACAGTGCATCCTGCACCACAACCTATTCCCGTCATTCTGGCGGCAACGGCTGATTGTCCTTGTTCCGTCCACCCAGTCAGCCATCCACCCGTCCAGGTTCCAACCCATCCGCCCGCCGATCCGCCATTCAGGACCGAGCCCTACACTCAAAATCTGCGCAAGGCATTTTGCATGGTTCGGTTTGATGCACGCCGCGCGTGCCATGCCATGTATGCTATGCCATGCCTTCCCCAATACTCTCCGACTGTGCATGAGAAGACGCGAGGCGAGCACACTTGCTGCTGCGAATGGCAATCATGCCAAGGCAAGACCAAGGGAGACGAACCGACCAACAAGCCGACAGGAACCCAGCCGTCAGCCAACGTGCGCTTTTATTTTTTTATTATTTTTTTATTATTTTTTCCTTTCTTGGGCAAACCCGTTCTAAGGGGGGCTGTGCTTTTTGCCGTCTTTGTTTTCTTGGAGATGAGATGCCCGTGACATCGAAAAGTCCAAAATAAAATCCCATGTCTGCATGGCTCATATCGTTCAACACGTGGATATTGACCTGTCGACCTGAGGATCAGAAAAGTTAAGCAACAATCGAATCGAACGCTTTCCCGTCCCGAGTCCTACCAACGAAAAAAAAAAAAAAAAAAAAAAAGAAACGGGCGGCCGCTACGTCCAGCCATGGCCATTGTTTTATTGTGAGGTGGCATTCGTACCTGTACCACAAGATGCACACCGGACTCGCAACTTGCTGATCATCAAATCAAACTGGCGTATCAATGGTACAGGGTACAGGCTCATATTGGACGCCTTGTGACGGCTGAGGTCGGATTTGGTCAAAGATTCACGAGGCGGTCAGGCTGGGCAATAAATCATGGGGTTATTGAAGACTGGCTAGCTATAATATCTAGGTCTAGAGGATAGTTTATATATAGAAAGAGGCTATTCTAAGCTTATAAGGAATATATAGTAATTATAAAGGGAGCTTATAGCTAATATATAGTAATTAGAGGCATAGCTTGCTATATATATATAGTAAGCGCTATATATAATATAATTAGTTAAGCTATTAGTTAGAAGAAGGTTAGTCTAGTCTATAAGGGTAGTTTATAATATATTCCCCCCTTTTCTTAAGTCTCTTATTCTTAAAGACTTATTTTATTTAGCCTTAAGTAGCTATTCTACTATAGCTTTAAGTTTTTTTCTTATAAATATTTCCCTCTTTTCTTTTTTTTCTTATTTTTTTAGTTTTTTTTTTATTAAAAATTATTATATTTAGTTTTCTTAATTAACTATATAGGTTTACTATTTAATTTATAATATCTTATTATTATAATAATCTATATACTTATATTAATAAGTATAGTTATAATATAATATTATATTTATTTTATTCTTTTTAAGAGTTATAATATAAATTAATTAAGCATTCTATAAAGTATAGTAAGTATATTTACTATAGTTATTTTTATAATACTTTTAATACTATATTTAGTTTTTATTAATTACTTTTTATATTTATTTTATTATTTCTAACTAATATATAGAAGTAACCTATATTATTATTAAGTTTAAATATTTAAGTAAGAAAAAAAAATTAATAAAAGAGTTATTAGCTATAAAATAAAAGGTTTTATATAAGGCTTAGGTAGATATTAAAGAATTATTAAATTACCTAGAATATCTTTATTATTAAAAATAGTTATTACTTTATAAAGGAAATATAATAGTATATTTAAAGCTTTAATTTTTAAATAAACTTAAAGCTTAAGAATAAGCTATATTAGCTTTAGCTTCTATAATGAAGAGTTCTTTAGTATTAAATACTATTAATTAAGATACTTTTAATATATTTTTAGTTAATTTTTCTTTATAATATTATATTATTAATACTATTCTTATAATACTTTTATTTTTAAAGCTAATAAATAATTTTTAATTATAGGTTTAGTTAAGTTAATATTTTTATTATAAAATCTTATAATTTCCTTATTATAATAAAAAAAATTAATTATAGGTTCCTAAATATTATCTTAGTAATTATATCCTTTTTATTTAATTAAATATTTCTATCTCTTATTTATATATTTAAATCCTAGGATTTTTTTAAGCTTATATTTATAATTATCCTTAGTTTTAAATTATTATATTTTTAAAGCTTAGGTTTTAATAGATACTTTCTTTAAAAGTAAAATATAAAAAATAAAGTATATTTTTATAGTTAAGGGTAGTAAGAGTTTACAGTTAATATTAAAAATCTTTTTCTTAACCTTAAAGGGTTTTAATTTCTTATAATCTAGCTTATTACTAAGTTAAGTAGTTTTAATATATTTTTATAAAAAATATACTATACTTCCTTCCTTTAAAATTAATTCTTTTTTTTTTAATTATAATATTTTATTATTTACTTTTTTATAAATTCTAATTCCTATCTTATTTATTTATATAACCTCTTTAGCTATTCTACTAATAGTATAGCTTTTTTTATATTAAGTCCTTCTAGTAAGGTATAGAATACCTTAGAATTATATCTATAGTTAGTATAATATAGTAATAACCCTATAAATTTAGCTATAGCACTATTATATATAAGTTATACTATAGGTAACTACATTACTTAATTATTTTATTTATAATTTATATAGTATTATAGATATTATTCTAGTATTTAGTTTAGATATTTAGTTTATTTATTAATCTATAGGTAGTATACTATACTAAGTTAATATTTAGTATTAAGTTAGGCTATTAGAATTTACTAGAATTTTAAAGTAAATATAATACCTTAGTTTAAAATAATTTCCTTTAAGAGACTATAGTTACTAGCTATTATTTAAAGGAAGATATATATAAGTTCTTTAGTATTACTAAATTCCTTATATAGAAGGAAATATCTATATTTTATTAGTTAGTTAGTTACTAT